>VWZX01006857.1:686343-750075 GCA_013399015.1 Galbula dea | reverse complement strand
TATATATATATATATATATATTCATTTGTGGCAATGTGTAATCTGTTATTACCATAAAGCTGATTTGTGCTGGAGCTCCGGAGCTGGCCGAGGGAGTAGGTTTGTCCACGGGGCTGGAGGCTTAAACAAAGATTTGTATTCTTTGCCTTACAAAACTTTCTGCTGCTTGAAGTTCCTCTGAAAGCGATTGTTGGGGAAACGTCAGCTAGCGACGAGTATTTCTGTGGAGGGTCGGGCATTGTTGATGCAGGGTGGTCTTTGTAGGAAGGTGCTGTGTGTTTTGGGACCCGTTTGGTGAATCCCACCTGTTAGGAGCGGGGACAGAGGTTCGCTCCCATCAAAAGCAAAGCCGAGCACATCTGGGGACTGTGGGCGCTTACTCGGCTTGATCTGAGCCCTTCCAGCCGTGGGCAAAGTACCTTCCCCTTTAAAAGTCATGACTGAGGATTTCTAAAAGTGAATAGAAAATAAGGTAGCTTAGTCAGAGCGGTGAAACCCTCTGGTGTTTTCAAATGCAGGTTGCAGGAGCCTTTGACTTTTCATTTTTTTTCCCCTAGAATTTCAGACTGAGATGCTTCCTCAGTCCAGACTTTGATCCATGACATGTGCTCGCCACTGGGTTTAAGGTAGTTTTCTTCCCCAGCCCATTTAGGATCTCCGAGGATCCTCCGGGAGAGTGATGCCCCGCCGAGCTGCAGCCCCACAGCCCTGTTCGCTGACAGCTCCCTCTCATCCTGCCCTGCTTTTCCAGGGCAAAGCTGTGCCCTTTCCCACTCCTGCTTCTCCTAGCTGGAAGACATGCAAAGGCATTTCCCCATAGCTAAAGCTGTAAGCTCAGAGTGTCGTATTTAACGCTGTCCCTTCGGTGCAGGCTTGTCACAGGGGATCCAGTGATAATATTCCTTATATCAGAAAAAACATCAACCTCAGGTCCCAGGCAGGGCTTGGAAGCAGCCTAGTGAAACCTTTGGCCAGGAAAGTCCCTTAATCCATCAGGCTGGCTGCAGTTCAAATCAAACTTCTTCAGTTCAGCTGGCCCTGGTGAGAATATGCACAAAACTTTAATGAGAAAAACCTGGATCTGGGTTTGCCCAACCCTCTGAAGGAATAGGTTAATTTGCACTGGGTTTTTAGTGCTCTTTGCTAGCTGTGGGAATTGAAAGTGGCTTCATGTTTAAGCAGAAGAAATGGGAAAGCTTCTCTAAATGGGAAAGCTTCTCCAAACACAGCACTGGCAATTTGCAAGTGTTTTGTTAAAATCTCGTGGAGGTTGCTGTCTCATAAAATCTGATAGGTGTCATATTTACTCCTCACATCAAATCTAGCAAGTATTCCATTCTTTGCTTGATGTTCTCGCTGTAGTAAGTTAAAGAGGTGGAGAGTGGAGCTGCTGGTGAGGAGCTCTTCAGCCTGGGGTGATAGCATCATAGAAATGTGGTATTTTTCAGAGTACATGGACCCCTCATCCCCAGCAGTTTCCTTCCCCCAGATCTGTTTGCACCTCTCCCCACCCCCAGTAAAATTCCACTTTATATGTTTGGTTATTTGGCAGAGCTGGAGATCAGCATCCTGAGCCACACTCCTGAATACAACAGGGAAATGTGATATGGATCTTAGTAAGTTTTATACCTGTTCTCCTACTCAGTTTTGTCATAAGGATGAAACCCTGAAATATCTTTCATTTCCTCAGCCCATTTCACTCTTAAAATGACAATTATTCTTGTGCTAGGGATGTTTAGATGATAGGCTCTGCCAGGAGGAATGGCATGAGGGCTCACAGGTGGGTAAGGACTATGCAGGGTGGTTGTTGGGGTGCCCTCTTGCAGGGAGAACTGCAGCTTGGCAGGGGAAGTCATGGCAGGGGAGGTGTTGCCAAATCACTGCTGGGTTAGCTGTGGGCTAACACAAATGTTTTACCTGGGAATTGGTGTTTTCTCCACCACCATCCATGATGCTGGAAGACATGATTCCAAACTGCACTTTGTGATGCCCACGTGTGCCTGGGCCAACAACTCTCATCCCTTCTCCTGCCTTCCTGTGGTTCCTTTGCTTGTTCCTTCTCCTTTCCCAGAGGAAATAAAGTTTTAGGTGAAAGGATGAAAAATGCCCTGACCCTCCTTTGCCCCAGCAAATGTATGGAAATCAAACCTTCTGGTTAAGCTGTGCAGGTCTTCTCCTGCTCAGCCCCATGCTGGTGAGGATATGGGGATCCTTGGCATTTTATAGAGGGCTAGGAAGGCACCAGATAACATTTTGGGTGAAGTCAGCAGGAGTTTTTGGTAACAGAGCACAGATGAGTCAGTTGTTATTTAGTTAGTTCTACCATGACTGATGATGCTTTATGAGTGTGTGTTCCCCTTTCTTGCACCCTGAGCCCTGATGATTTCTTAAAAAACAGGAATTGTTTTCCCAGGAATAAACATCTGGAGTTTTGTTCATTATTTTTGGTTTCTCCTCTCTGAGGTGATCATGTTGTTGGGATGTCATGTTGGGAAGAAGTGAGGTTGAGATTGCAAAGAGAAAGATGAAGAAATTTCTAGTTTGAAAGAAAGGTGTTGGACTGTTGGGATGGAGAAATCCCATTTTGTCATGTTTGTCATAGACCCATTAAGGTTGGAACAGATCTTTAAGGTTATCAAGTCCAACCATCAACCTATCACCCCCCTGCCACTAAACCATGTCCCTAAGTACCACATCTCTATGTTTTTTAAACCCCTCCAGGGATGGTGACTCCACCACTGCCCTGGGCAGCCTTGGCCAAGGCTTAGCCACTCTTTTGGCAAAAAAAGTTTTCCTCCTATCCAACCTGAGCCTCCCCTGGCACAATCTGAGGCAGTTTTCTCTTGTTCTATTGCTAGTTACCTGAGAGAAGAGACCAAGACCCATCTTGCTCCAGCCTCCTTATCTTCAAGGCAGGAGGAGCCTGAGTCCAAAGTTGCTCCAATCTCACCTAGATTTGACTCCCTGCTTGAACTTTCTGTATTGAGATGGTGAAATAATCCTGTGTTTTGGGATTCTCTTTGGTCAGCTGGGTTTCTTGTACATAGTCTGGTGAGGAGGGAGCACAGTGGTGCTGTGTGGGAAGATCTTGGTGCTCCTGCTGGCAAAGTTAGTGCAGTTTGTTTGCTCCATATTTATTTTTTAGTGCCTGGTTTATCCTATTTGTAACTTCCATGGAATTATGAAAAAGAATTACAGCTGGAATAGTTGGAGGGGGAGAAAAACATGTGGTGGAACCAGAGTGGCCTGATCATGAGCACCACTACTTTGGTGGACCTGTCAACCCCTCATGGAGGTCATCAATGCTGTTGTGTGGTGGCCAACTTCTGGGATTTTTATGGAGTATTTTAGCCATCCTGAAATTTCAGTCAGGAGCAGAGCCTGCTCTGGAGGGATGCTAGAGATTTGTCCCTGCTCTGTGGTATTTTCTGGGGTGGGGGGAAGCCCCCAGGATGCCATCACCTTTCAGGGTAAGCCTGCTCAACAGCTGATGGCAGCTGTGTGCACTTGCATTCCATGGTTACTTTGGATAATTCCACCTTGTTTTTCAAATACATGGTCTTCTAGCTGAAGCAAAGTAGGCATCTTGATGGGCAGCCATAAAGTCCCATCTGTTCTGGATCTTTACTATAACATGTAAATAAAACCCAAGTTAGGCAAATACATCAGTAGTAAATTTTATTTACTAATGACTTGCTCCTCCAACCTTGTCTGGCAATAATTTCATGTAGCCTTTAAGCCAATAAATAGCAGTGGTCCTGCTGAAAGGATCTTCCCTGCTTACTTCTACCACAAATTTGATATGATTAAAGCAACCTGCTTGGTTGTTTCATTTCAGGCTCTGCTTTGCCAAGATTCCCTAACCCCCACCAGCACTCTGAGCAGCATAAGGTTAGGAAGCACCTTTATTACCACAGTGGCCACATCCAGGTTGACCAAATGACACCCATTTTTTGCACCCAGAGAGCACAGGGTGACCTTAGCTGGGAGTGTCTTGTGGAGGTGCTGGTAGGAACCTCACTGAGTTGATTTGTCACATGGGGACTGCCAGGGTTGCTCCCATGGACATTAACTTGTCTAATGTTGTCAAACACTCAACCTCTATTTCCTTACACACCAATTATTACTTCAGTAGACCCCTGAAGCACAGTGTGGAGGGAGAATGTGTGGAGTAGAGACATAATATTTACCAGGAGCCAAGTCTTTAATGAGACCAGGAATAATGCAGATGGATTCTCTGTTGCTAAATATAACAGATCTATAATGGATGCTGCCTGTCAGGTTTTTGTAGTGACCTGTTTAGTTTGGGAGAAGAGTAGCTTCTGGGCTGAGGAGATTGGCACCAAGTTGTAAGAGATTCCCAGATCAGCCTAGCTTTTGGTTGTTATTGTAATAATAACTATAAAGTATGGCTCTGGAAGGTGTAGGTGACCCTGGCTGGGAGGGTGGTTGAGTTGCTTGGAAATGCTGGTGGGCTTTGAGAAGAGTAATGGGTGTAACAGGGAGCACAGGATCAGCCCCAAAAGAGGCAGGAGGAGGAGATGGAAAGCTAGTGGATTTCCATGCAGCTGATGCACTGCTGGAGCTGAGAGCATTGGCATTAGTGCAGAAAATAAACCCCTCAGTGAATCACATGATCAGCTCCTGCAGTGGTGGTGGATGCCATGCCATGGGGTGCAATGAGCTCTGCAGGTCCTCAGCCTGCCTGGGTGGGTATTCTGGTCTGTATTTAGGTGACCCTGCTTTAGCAGGGAGGTTGGACTAGGTGATCCCTAGAGGTCCTTTCCACTTATGTACCTGGCTGAGGCTTTTCCATGGCCACTTTATTCCCCTAGAAGTGATGCACTAGGAACACTTTGGGTGTGAGGAGCTTGTAGTTTATGTGCCAGATAAAGGTTTTAATTAAAAAATGGCCTTCTGCAGGCCCCTTTGACTAACTGCATCTTGGCTTTCCTCATCAACTCTCCTCTGCTTTTATCAGTGTAGCCATTAGTTTTATGAGGATATCTGTGTGTGGGGGGGGAATGTCCTTGGTTTGTGTTAGCTGGAGGGAAAACCTTGTAAATTCACCTGTAAAAATATGCTTAGCCAAATCTAAGAGGTGGTAAAGTACCTGTAGAGCTGCCATAAAGCATTGACTGGTTTATTATTTTTATGCTGAAAACATGAGAGGGGATGTTGGAAGAAATCAGCAATTTAAGCAAAATAATGAGGCTAAATCCTAGCTGTTACACTTAAAAGTTGAGAGACTTGAGCTTTGCAGTGATTAGTTGCAGATGAAATTAATTCCAATTCAATATATGGGGGGGAAAAAAAAAACCCAAACCTTTTCATCAGCTTTCATGATCTTGCAGCTATCTGAAGTTTCATGATCCCACAGCACAAGCTCATGTAGGTTTTATATTTGCCATTTGTCTGAGCTAGTAGCTCCTTGCATACAAAAAATGATAGAGTGCAATGCTGGAGCCTAGAGTTAGGCTATCCAGAAGTTTAGTACTGGAGTAACTATGTTGACTTCAGCTTTTGGCTTTTGCTACTAACAGCAACATTTCTCAGAAGCAATACTTCTTCTACCTATTTTCTGGTCCTAGAAGGAAATGAGATGTGGTGCTTAGGGACGTGGTTTAGTGGTGACTTGGCAGTGTTAGGTTAACTGTTGGACTCCATGATCTTAGAGGACTTCTCAAACCTAAAAAATTCTTATAGAATTGCAGATTCATTCATAAGCTGTAATATTATTCCTAGGTGAAGCACCAGGTTGGGCCTCAAGGTGCACCAGGGGAGGTTTAGATTGGATAATAGGAAAAATTTCTTCACTTGAAAGAGTTGTTTGGCATTGGCCCAGGTTGCCCAGGGCATTGGTGGAGTCACCATCCCTGGAGGGGTTTAAAAAATGTCTAGATGTGGTATTTAGGGACATGGTTTAGTGGCATGGTGGTGATAGGTTGATGGTTGGGCTTGATGATCTTTAAAGGTCTCTTCCAACCTTAATGGTTCTGTGGTTCTGTTGATGTGTATTGTATCTGGTGGCCCCATGGCTAGGGCTGTGGTGTGGTGTGAGCACAGACATGTTGGGGCATCCAAAGTGGCAGTGCCTGTTGTTTCTTCAGGCAAGTCTGTATTATTCTGGCATATTTTTCCCATCTGTAATGTTTGAAGAGCAGAAAGCATAGATCTCTGTCTCTCTGTCTGGACAACACAAGCTGTGAGTGTTAGCAAGAAGCAGTGTAGACAGATTTGGGGAGACAAAGTGGACTTTTAGTTTTGTCTAGCTAAAGAGTTCAACATGTTTCTTGAATTTGTGCTTTCTTGGAGGTGACCCAACTATACTACATACTGATTCCAGCCCTGCTTGAAGTATGAAATCTCACTCACATTTAGCCCCAGGCAGTGAGGTTGTGGCCAGTGATTCTGTTGTGTTTGTTTCTGGAGAAATTTAGATGAATGATGTATGGGCAAGGAGAATCTTGCCAAGTGGGTCTCAGCTCACCTATTTCACCTTCAGCCATCACCCCTCCAGCCTGTGCTCCAGGTTGTTTAAGGTGCTGGACACCAAAATAGGGTGCACAGCCCTTATGATATAGTCACAGTTGCACATCTGAGCATCAGAGAATGGTAGAGAATAGAAATTAGAGCTTGAGGAGTGAGGCAGAGGAATGCAGAGGGAGAAGCTGTGGCCAGTAGTGGTGAGAACAACCAAGAGTTTCTGTAAAATATCAGAAATAAAACTAGGTTACTAGGTGAAGTTAATAGAAAAGACAAAAATGTTACACTTTCTTTGGGGAAAAAGTGATGTTTAGACCTTGTTATGATGTATAAAATCATAGAATGGTTTGGGTTGGAGGGGATCTTGAAGATCATCTAGTTCTAACCTCCCTGCCATGGGCAGGAACACCTTCCACTAGGTTGCCCAAAGCCCCATCCAACCTGGCCTTGAACACTTCCAGGGGTGGAGCATCTACACCCTCTCTGGGCAACCTGTTCCAGTGCCTCACCACCCTCACAGTGAAGAATTTCTTCCTAACATCTGATCTAAATCTCCCCTCTTTCAATTTAAAACCATTCCCCCTTGTCCTACCACTAGGATTGTGGTAGAAGTGAATGTTAAACAGCTGTTGCTTTAGGCAGACCTGTGTGCATCAGCCCCTGGTGTCTCTCACTGAAGAGGAAACTGAGCCAGTAGTGCTGAGTATTTTTTACTGGGTCTTGAAATACTCAATAATTCCCTGTGACCCGTGGCAGTTTTGATGTTGTACTAGTGTAGCAAAGCAGTAAAGGGGCCAGGCTGAGCATCACAGAGCTGTCAGCTTAATGTGAGTCCTGGCCAAAGGATTCAAGTCCCATTCAGTGAAGGAGGGAAGGATGGTGATGCACTCAGTCTCCATCAGCATAAGTTTAGGGGCAGCACATCCTTTCAGACTAACTTGTCTTTCTTCATTTAAGGAGCTCAGTGATTTGATTAGTAGAGGGAACTGCAGGGATTTTCATTTACTTGAAAAGCAGCAAGAAATGCAGCTTGGTAGAGCACTGCTCTTCTGGCAGGGGATGTGCAAAACAAAAAAAGGAAAAAAGGACTGGCTGAGACCCAGCAGAGCATCAGCTCTCAAAATACAGTTGAAAAATCAGAAACCATTTCCAACCCTCCATTTCTAGCAGCCTCTCAGAGTGCTTGTGTTTTGTCCTTCGGCCACTGAACGTTGTTGTGAGCAAGCTGTGATAAGGCAGAGAGTCACCATTGCTAAAGCTGGAACTGTCACTAAGATTGGGAGCAGGGTGAATAATGAAAAGGAGTGACCAGTGCTGAAAGCAATTTGTATTGCTTGGATACAAGCAGGTAATATTTCTCAGCTGGCCCAACTGGAAATTTCTCTATGGAAGAGCAAACAACACAGGCTGTACCTCCAGGATGCTGTCTGGAGAAATCATGTCTTTAGAGAGGAGCGAGGAGTCACGAGCCAGCGCCGCTAGTGTGAGCTGATGGCCAAAGGTCTTGTGTGCTCCTTGCTTGAGCTGGCAGGTGGCTGCCAGGCTGGAGGAGGGACGTGGCAGCCACTGTGTCCTCAGTGACTGGTAAGGAGGGGCTGAGGAGAGCTGCAGGAACACCGAAGGGTCCAGGACCTCCAACCGCTTGACTTAGCCGCGAGAGTGTCGGAAGGTAAATTGATGAAGGCAATTAGTGTTGTCAACGGGGAAAATAAATTGAATAATAAAGAGCTCGTGGGGCTAGCAGGGAGAGTTTTAACTAGACCCAAAGCCAGGCAAAAGCTAGAGCTGAGGACTGTGGTTTTGGCACTGTTGATGATGGTGTGGCTGCTGAAGGTGCTGACAATTTCCCCACCTTTGGAAATGCCAAATTCAGGGTGGTTTGTTCACTGGAGTGAACAATGCTCAAGCAGGGGTTAATTTAGGTAAGTTAATGTGCAGTGTGTCAGCTGGAAAATCACAGTGATCTCTGCTGCCTTCAAAATCCATGAAAGCCCATCATTTAAATGGGAGCATCCAGATGTTTGCAGATCCCAAGCACCAGCATTGTGGATTTTCTTCAAGAGGATGACTTGCAGAGGGGAGACCTGTTTCTGAAGGTGGAGATTGCAGGGTGTCACCTTTAATGCTCAGGAGAGATTGTAGGTTCTTCATTGCCCACTATTTCCCTAAACAATTCCTTGTATCTGTCCCAGGGATTAATTAGCTCCAGTGCCAATACCAGGTACTCAGCACTAGGTAAGAAGTTAGAAGGGGCTATGTTAGCCCATATTAGGGCCAATGCCTGGGTCAGATGGGAATTAATTTAGGTGGAGGAAGGAAATGAAGGAGAACTACTTTTTTTGATAGTCCTGTGTTTTACCCCATTGTGCAGAATTTATTCAGACTCTGAGTGAGCTCTTGGTGGCCATGAGACATCAGAAATAACTCCAGCCCTGGTAAGAAACTTGTGAGCAGAAGAATGCTGCCAGGGGTGCAAACTGATCAAAACCAGGTCAAACCCAGCTTTAAAACTTCATTACATGTTGCTTCTGTCATGGTTGGAACAAAACCAATGTGTTTGCCTGCAAATTTCTTTTTATTTTGAAGTGTGAAGGTAGAGCTGGATGTTTGCAGAGCTACTGTGTGTCTGGGTGAATTTGCAGGTGGGTCTGTCTATCTCATCCATCATTCATGGATGAGGTTTGTGGGATCACTGGTCTGTGTATGTTGAGTATGTAGGAGCTGTCATTGCAGGAACATTGCTTCAGATCCCCAGTATATATGTGTGTGTGTGTAGATGAATATATATCCACAGGTGTATGTATGGATTTAGATGGCTTTTTAGGTCTGGAAGTTGAATATGTTGAAGAAGTTCAATATATGAACATGCAAAGAAAACAGAGAGCATGTGAAAACATGAGGCAGTGCATGGCAGTGTTTAATGATCAGTTTTGCCACTCGAGGTCTGGGTGTGCTGGGAGTGAAGCTGGTGTAAAACAGGAATTTGTTGGTGCAGTTAACAGCAGGACTGTAAGATGGGCTCACATGGAAACACAGCTTGGGCTGAAGCTGTGAATTAAGGACATTTAGATGTTTGGCTTTGTATGATTTAGCTTAAACAAACAAACATGGCATTAATCTCATTACTCAAGCAAATGAAATAAACCTTTAAGGCACTTAAAACATGCTGATATTAATTAGCTGTCAGACCAACGAGACCCATTGCCAGGCATCACATCTACCGCTGCGCGTAACCTCCCTCCCGCCCGTAAATGCTCCCAGGACAGGGAGCTGCTCCGGGGGCTGTGGTGGGGCTGACGTGGCTGGATGTGGATTTAGTGGGAGAATGACCCTAGCCTGGCTGGGTGGGGAGTGGAGCTGGGGATGCACAGGGTGAGGGGGTTCTTTTTCTTTTTTGGTCCTGAGTACCAGGCAGCATTCCCCACGCTGGCACGAGGCATCCATGTCTCTGTGTTGCTTCTTTAGCCTTCCGCAATAAAAGATGTGACTGCAAAGGTCCTTGTGGGGAATGTAATAGAACTCACTGAAGTTGTCATTAAAAGAGATGTTTTCCCATCTACCATGTCCTTCCATCGCTCTGGGACTGTAATGGATGTGACAAACCTAAGCCTGGAGAGGTTGCTGGTTCTTTTAGTGTCCTTTCTTTAGAGGAAAACCTAAGGATTTGATTAACTTTGACATGTTAGGCTAGCCCAGGAATTTTCTGTTGTCTTTCAGTTGGGGTTTTTTTGGGGGGGGAAGGGGGGGCTCTGGTTAGGCAGAAGAATGCCTAAATGCTGTGTCATGTGTCTAAAAGCAAGAGTACCTAGCTATTTTCATACAGATCTCTTAATAGAGATTAAATACAAAATAAAGCAGAATGCATCAACAGTGAAATTCCCATAAGCAATATTGTAACTTGGATGCAGTGTAATTATATTTTGTACACTTGCCAATTAAGCAGTTATGCTTTAGAGAAAAATTACTTTCAAGAAATGGAAGAAAAGTATCCCAGTAAATCAAATAAAATGTACATGTATTAGAGGGGGGTGTGTATGCAGCTGAAATTTGAACAGTTCCTGCTGTGTTCAGCTTGCAGTATGTATAACCATGCTCTGTATCCTCTAGCTTTTTTGGGGGCTGGAAAATAGCAGATAGGGGGGAAAAAAATAAGGCATAAATAGTATGTTGCTTCCTAGGATAGGTGTGTGCACACGTGAGGCTGAGATGTTCAGGCAGTCCTGCTCTCCAGCCTCACTCCTGCAGAGCTCCTGCCCCATCACCCTGCCTCACGGTAGGAGAGGGTGTGGGTGCCAGCTGGACACCCCCAAAGCCCAGGGTGGCCACCCCACAGCTCACAGCTGCTGCAGCAGACCCCACTCCCCTGCTACATCTTGTCTTTCCCTGTTCTGGTGCTTTGGAAGAGGGCACTCGGAAATGTATGTGTTGGTCTTGGGCTGGTTTTATTCTGTCACCTGTTTTTCTGTTCCCAGGCCAGTCATCTTTCACCCCACAGCCCCTGAAGTAACCTGTTGGTGTGGGACCACACTGAGCCTTATTTCTAATTAAAATACTGCAGCTAACCCTCTCTCAACAATTCTTTTCCTTCACCTCAATTGACAGCAAAGGCAGCTGCAGCATGGGGAGTATGAAATGCTTGCATTTTGCTAACAAAGTGACTCTTGCCTGTTGTTTCAGTGACCATGCTTTGGTATCTTGGATACCTTCTGAGGTTAGACCTGCTCTGAGGAGTTGTTCAGAGCAGTCACTGAAGTGATTATTTCTTTCTACCTAAAGGAAAACAGTCTTACTTTCCTCTAGGAATAGGTGTTTGTACATGTGATGGTGGGATAGGCATCCAGTACCCAGCATGGTTTTGGAGTGCTTATGTGCTGCAAGCCTAGACCTGAGTATCTGAAATCACTTGCATGGAAGTGTATCCAGAAACACTGGTTTCCAGCCCATGGCCAGGCTGGGGCTTCCTGGGAAGTACCAGGAACTCTGTAGAGTCATAAGGAAGCCACCATAGTTCTGTTCTTTGCTGAACAGGCACAGGATCAGTTCAATAGCTGTTAATTCTCTTTCCTAATGTGAGGTCAGTGCAAGGTGACTGTTAGGGAGTTTAAGTTGCTGATTGAAGTGGTATGAGCTTTTTTTTTTATTCTACTATGAGGTCTTTATTTGAGGATTTCAAAATGTTTTGCAGAGCATAGGTGAGTTAGATGAGCTGGCCAAGATCATGCTATGTGTCTGAAGCAGGAGAGGAGAGCCTGCAGCTCTTACTCTCCATCAGCTGTGGGAGCCTCTGCTCATACCACATCTCTGCTGGGTTGGTTTTTTTTAACTCTAAGTCACTAAATATATGTTTTGATCCTGTGAAGATGTTTGCATATGAAAGCTGGTGATGAGAGTTTAGTATGAAGAGGACAAAATAAATCAGTAAACCAAATACATAAATAAATGGAACAACAGTAAAATAAATAATAATAATAAAAATGTGATGTAGAATAGGGTTACCAGCTGCTCTCTCTTCATTTTCCTGGAGCATCACCTTCCTGTGTGAGTGGTGCCAGCATCTCCCTTTCCCAGCTGTGCTCCAGGGAGGATGAGGATGCTCTTGGACAGGCTGCTGCTCACCTGCTGCCACCCCATGCCTGCTCTCCACTGCATTTCCATGCCTGCTCTCTGCTGCTGGCACTGAGCCTCTTACCTTTGCTTCTGACACCATCCCTTTGCTATGCTGCACACTACAAAGTGCTGGATGCAAATTGATGACTGCATGGGTTTTTGTTGTTGTTGTTGATTGGTTTTTGGTTTATTTTCCTCCCCTCAAGTCCTTTGTGTTTGGATCCTCAGGAGGCTGGCAGCCAAGGGAGGTTTATTTCTGTCCACTTATTTTTAGCCTGATGCTTCTGGCCACCACTCTGCAGTCCAATGCTGTGGATGGACTAATGCAACAGGTCCATGGCCATGTGTGGGTTTGTTTCTCCAGGGCATTTCCCTTGCTCATCCCCAACATGCCCACCTTGGTAGGTGTGAGCACCTAGCTCTGTCCCTGTGTGCAGCAAGCAGGCAGTGTTGGGAAGGGATGAAGGCTAATGATGGGACATAAGCAGCTTATTTCCTGGAGGGTGAAATAAATGTTCACCTCCCATGTCCTGTGTGGGTGCATTTTGCCAAGTGTGCCTTGCTCTTTTGTTTAACTGACTTTGTCACAGATGAATTCCTGACTTTACTTGTAGCTGCATTGCTCCCAGCAAGTTTGAGAGAAACTGTCCTGGTGTTAAAATCATCTCTTTTTTTTTGAGATCATGAACTTCATTGCTTTGAAAATCAGACCATGAATCATACTCATTTAAAGTGAGTGTGGATTGGATTTTGTCTCATCCTTTTCCACCAACCTAGCAGTAGCATGCCTTCTGCTCAAGATGCAGGACTCTCTGCAACTCCCTGAAAGGAGGTTGGAGCAAGGTGTGGGGATCAATCTCTCCTCCCAAGTAAAAAGCAATAGAACAAGAGGAAACAGCCTCAAGTTACACCAGCAGGGGTTTAGACTGAATATGGGGAAAAATTTCTTCCCCAAAGTGTTGTCAAGCACTGAAAGAGGCTGCCCAGGGCAGGGATGGAGTCACCATCCCTGGAGGGATTGAAAAGCCATGGAGATGTGGTGCTGAGGAACATGGTTTAGTGGTGATTTGGCAGTGCTGGTTAACAGTTGGACTTGAGGGTCTTCAAAGCCTTTTCCAACCTAAATGATTCTGTGATTCTATGACTTGGTTTGAGCTGAAGAATTTCATTGGTATACCTTGAATTTATCAATGCCTCATCACCTTTCCTCCTCTCCTTCCCACCTTCTCACACCTCTCTACTCATTTTAATTTGTGAAGAAAGAAGCCAAGGTATGCTGAGTGTAAGGAGATGATTATCACAATGGAATAATTACATTTTGGTACTTGATTTTGTTTATTAGCTGGAAGATTAGTCTGAAAGCAGAGAAGAAAATGAATGCATTGTTGACTGCAGGAATTATTTGTGTTTTTACTTACTTGTAAAGGAATTCCCCCTGTGACTTAAGTAGCAGTGCAATTTATGGCCTTTCACATTGGATAGCTGGATAAATAAATAGAAAAGAGACAGGAAGAACAGAAAGAAATGGTACCAGGTTTTGTGGGTGTAAAGTTTCTGTTGTGGAATGCAGGAAGCCATGGCTTTCAAAAACCCAACCAGGGAGATCAACAAAAATAACACATGCATTGCATTGGAAGAAGAACATGATCTCAGCATTAATTATGTTATGGCAGGAGAAATGCTTCTGTGCTCTCAGGCTCTGCATGGGGTTTGTCTTATGTCTCTATAATTTTTCCTTAACTATCTTCATGGCTGCTTCTGCTGTTCCTGCTTCTACAAGTCAAGCAAATAGCATGGTCCAGGAGGGAGAGATGGTGTCTGTGCTGGACATCTAATGCTGGGAGCTGCTTCTGCTATCGAGTGTGGTGGCAGTGTGGCAGATGTAGCTCTGCTGAACCCAAGTTAGGAAACACTCAAGAAGGGGCTTTTTGGAGGTGATCTACAACCTTGCAGCTGTCATTGGAAAGCTTACAGGTGGAAACTTCACTGAGTGGAGTTAGCATGTCTTCTCCTGCTGTTGTAGAGAACATGAGGTTGGCATGGTTCTTCTGTGGGCCAGTCTCCTGGGATGTGTCCATGTGCCTTGGTTGCTCACATGACAGAGCAGAGTCACTAAATACCTGTCTTCCAGCAGCAAGCTCTTAAGCCCCAGAGCCTCATTATCACTTGACTATTAAATCCTGTCACTCCATCCTCAGCATTTCCACCTTGTGTCCTGGGTCAGTAGGGTGCAGTAAAGTGGAAGGAAAGGCAAACCTCCTGCTCTGGCTCTGGCACACGTCGGTGCCGAGTGCGCTGATTCTGTCAGAGGAAATCAGGGATGCTCCTGCGCCTCGGAGCAGTGACAGGGGCCAGGCTCTGCTCTCTGCCACACTGCTCTAGTGATGCTGATTTACACCAGCTGGTGATGTGGTCCAGAACTGTAGTAGAGCAGAGTAGCTCAGAGATGGATCAGACTCGCTGTGCTTTCGGGGAGCCTTGTTGGGCTGATTTCTTACCTTCTGCAGGTGACACGTGCTGGCGCTGGCAGTGGCTGGGGAAAAAAATGCCAGCCAGAAAGCAGCCCACTGGCATCTCCCAAGGCTTCATTTCATGAGTAGAACCTTCAGGGTTTGAAGGAATTATTCTCAGGGGAGAGGTCTGCTAGCAAGTACTGTGCCTACAGTGTTTAGGGGTTGGTTTCTTCACCCTTTCTTTGGAAAGGGGAAGGAGTCCTGACTTCGCTTGGAAAGTACCACGGGCTGGCTGGAGTGGGTTTAAATGTTAAGAAAGCTTAGCTCTTGTGCTCTCCAACAGTGCAGACCAAAGGGACTGGTGGGACTAGGCTCCACAAATGGAATGGAAATGACCAAAGCTGAGATGGTCCCATTTACATCTCAGGTGTTTGGTTGCTCCTGCATTTGTGTATTACCATGTATAAAAATAACTGGGTAAGCGAAGAAGCAAAGGCAAAATACAGATCCCTTGCTGTCCTCACATTGAAGAAGAGTCTTGGTCAAGGAGCCCTTTCTGTATGCAAGGAATGAGAATAGCACTGCCTCTGCTAGCACAGAATCCCAGTATTGTATGGGTTGGAAGGGACCTGTGGGGATCATCTAGTCCAACTTACCTGCTAAAGCAGGGTCACCCACAGCAGCTTGCCCAGGATCACCTCCAGCTGGGGTTGGAATCTCTCCCCAGAAGGAGACTCCACAATCTCTCTGGGCAGCCTGGGCCAGGGCTCTGCCACCCTCATAGGAAAGAAGTTTTTCCTCAGTAGTGCCCATTGTCTTGTCACTGGGCACTACTGAAAAGAGTCTGGCCCCATCCTCTTCCCTCCACCCTTCAGATCAGCATTGAGTAGATCCTCTCTGGGGCTGCTCTTCTCCAGGCTAAGCATCTCCAGGGCTCTCAGCCTTTCCTCCTCAGAGAGGCGCTTCATCTCCCTCAGCATCTTCGTAGCATCCTCTGGACTCTTTCCACTAGTTCCTTATCTTACCTGAGCTGGGGAGCCCAGAGCTGGCCCCAGAACTCCAGATGTGGCCTCACTGGGGCAGAGTACCCTAGCTGTTGCCATTTTCCATGGAGGCTGGCAGGTATTAGATGGTGGGGCACCTTGGAGGAGCATCAGTTGTCACAGGCAAGGGCGAGAGGTCAGGCACTGAAGCCTAATGCAAGGCTCTTCTCCATCCTTTACTACATTAAATTCCTTTATGGTGAGATGATGAATGTCACCCATGAATCCTCCAAGAAAATGCTGCCTGTGGTCCTGGCTATTCTGGGGCAAGCTTGCTTTGGACAGCTTCTGCAGAATGCTCAGCAGACACTGCTGCCAGCAGGCTGCATTGTGTCCCTGTTGCCTGGCACTGAGGAGCTTTTTGCAGTGCTAAGAATCCCTTTAGTAATTTTCTGATTTTTAAATGCTGAGTGTAAGCTTTAAGTAAGCCAGAGCTGGTATTGATGGTGATTTATGTTCCCTTGGCCTTGCTGCAATTTGCTGTGTTATGCACCAGAAAGTTGAGAGCATTGGGTAGTCTTTCAGTAACATGCAACCAAATCCTCATCATCCAGGAGTAACTGTTGTGTACATTGTGTTGAGTAATTACAGACTACAAGGGAGATTTGATACAGGAATTGTGGCTTAATCTCCTCTACTTCATTACATTTTCCCTGTGGTGGTAGTGAGAAATGGGAGGTATATTTTATTTTCCAATTTGAGCACACTTGCTCAGGATGGCCTTGCTCTTAATGTTGCTTCACAGGGGAGAATTTACAGTGGGGATTGCCATTAATGCTAATGAGAGCTATGCCCATGCACTCACTGGCCTGGTGACAGAGGAGGAGGAGGAGAAATAATAATTAAATTCATTGTCTTCTAAAATGACCCTAAAATGTCCAGTGTGTCAGTGGGAAGTAACTGAGAGCTGGAGCTGCTGTCGTTGCTGCACTTGACTGTTCACCAGTAGCTGAGATGGTTTTTCTCTGTCCCTCTTTTCTGTTCCTTAAAAGGAAAAACCAGAAATGCATTTTAAATGGAGAAATTAATGAATAAGCAAAGAATCATTGGGTCTCTTCTCCCAAATAACAAGTGATAGGACAAGAATGGTCTAAAGTTGTGCCAGGGGAGGTTTAGGTTGAACACTAGGAAAAATTTCTTCTCCAAAAGCCTTGTTAAGCCCTGCACAGGGGGAGAGTCACCATCCCTGGGGGGTTCTAAAAAACATGTAGATGATGTGCTGAGGGACATGGTTTAGTGGTGGCCTGGCAGTGTTTGGTTAATGGTTGGACTTGATGGTCTCTTCCAACCAAAATGATTCTATGATTCAGTGATTCTGTGATTAATAGATATTGTGATTATAAACCAGCACATAGAGGCTGCTAATGTAAAGTTGTCTGAAATGAGTTGCAGTAGGTTTTCTTGATGCTCATGATGAATACACTTTTCCACTTAAAGCCATTAGGAATAAAGCAGCCCTTGATTTAAAAGAAGTGCAGTTAATATTTTTGGTTATGAAGTAAGAACTCATCAAAAAGTACAATCCTTCCTGTAAAGCAACCACAAATTCATCCCAGCCCCCCTACAACACAGGAGGCAGGTTCTCCTCCTGCAGCTGGCTTGGGCTGCTTGGGTTGGGCTGCTTGGGTGTTGGGGGATTGCAGCAAGCACAGCGTTAATGGGAGCTGTTGTGACACATCTTTTGTAGGGGAGTCTATGGAAAGGGCTATACTTAATCAGTATAAATGTCAGGAGCATATTTTAATAAATTCCTGATTTTGCTTGGACTGTTTGCAATTGCATATTTAAAAGGAATCTGCCATCCCCTTTCGAAGGTATGTGACATTTAAAAGATCTGTAAAGAAGATTGGTTTGACAGCTTCAAATTACATTTGAAAGAGTTTTTTCCTTTCAAAACAGAAAATGAATACTTCCTATTCTAAATGTCACTGCAAAGACATAAACATGTTTAATCAAATTATATATTTAATTTATGTAAAATGTAATTTTTTATTCATGCAAGAGATTCACTTGTTACATTTTTACCATCTCCAAAGCTTCCCAAACTTGGGGAACTGCCTAATCTCTTGAATAAATCACTGCACAACAGTCTTCCAGAGCCTTCCAAAATAGCCACTGGCTCTTTATTGGCTCTCCTCATTCCCAGGTATTTGTCTTTCACCTCAGGCTACTGTGCTGCTTTCATTAGTAGAGCTGAGGAGTTGGCCAGGTCTTGCTGATGTGAGGGGTACAACTCAGGTGGAGGAGCTGTGGTGTGTGGGGTGGTAGTGGAGAACCTCTTGGGATGCCCTAGGATTGTGGTACCGTGGTTGCACACCAAGCTTGTTGCTTGTCTGCATCATCACAGAGGGTGAGGGCTGCTGACCATCAGCTTGTATCCTCTCAGGCAGTTGGTTTAAGGTGAACCAAAGCCACTGTGATAAAGCTGCTGGACCAAAACCATGAAAGGTCTCCTAGGAGACAGGAAAACCTTTTGGATTTGGTGCTTTTGACTCCAGCTTTCGTGGCATATGTATGAAGGGCAAATATCTGAAACAGCCCAGAAGGTCTCCAGAAGGTCTCCAGCTTTAGCTCCTGGCAGGACTGCCAGCCTTGCTGTGTTGCCATGCCTGAGCTTGCTGGAGCAGCTACCTGCTCATCTCCACCTCTGCCAGCAGAACCTCATGGGCTGGAGCCACAGGCAGCTGAGCCAGCAGCCCAGCACTGCTGCCTTCGAGGACAGGCTGCTTTTCAGGAAGAAGATGGAGCAGTCATCCTGGGAGAGGCTCAAGAGCAAAAGCCTGCTTCAAGCAGACATGTGTCATCAGATGGTGTCACCCAGCTCAAGACAGATGGGTGTCTAGGGGCTTGGGCTGTCTTGCTCAAAGAGGAAGCAGTGGAAGAGTAATCAATGTCAAAAAAAGCAAAACCAAAGAATTCAGCTATTTCTCCTTGTGTCTATTTTGATGTCTGCAAGCTTCATGTATTTGCTGAGCAAATAGAGGTGCTAAACTCATGCTTGGCCCAGGAAAGGTCAGAACTGTTAGGTCACACCTGCTCAGGGATGAACATAGCAGGTCCCAGCAAAAATGAGCATGCCTTGTTGTCTTGCATCCAAGTTTCATGACAATCAGGCAGGCTGTGGGTTAACTCCAGCAGACTGGAGACTGTTGTGCAGGTTCTAAAAGACAGCAAGCAGCAAAGAACATAGTCATGAACATGACTGTGCTAGGTTAGTAGTTGGACTCAGTGTTCTTAAAGGTCTTTTCAAATCTAAAGGATTCTGTAATTCTGTGTTACTGGAATCTTCCTCTGAGGAGGAGGGAACAGGAGAACCTGCAGGCACCTCCACTGAGTCCTAGGCTGACAGTGGAAGGTGTTGCTCAGGCAAGACAGAGAAAGAGGCCTTGAAAGAAGAGAGAGAAGCCTTGGAGAAATGTCTTGGTTTTGAAAACTCTACTGATACCTTCCTTTTCCATTTTTCAACCTCATCAATAACTACAATTAATAATTCCAGTTTATGTGCTCACTCATCAGGGAGAGGTTGTGGCACTTACCCACTACTGTCAGATAGATCCTGGTGGAGGACAGACCCAAACTGCTGGGGGTGTAAAGGCTTAGGATACATCAGAAGGCATAGTTTGATCAGGTCTTGGGTAGACAGAGATGCCCTCAGTGTTCCAGGGAAGACAGGTGTGCACTGCAGGGACAGAGCAAGCAGTCAGCATCAATGCTGACTTAGAGCAAACCTCAAAACCCTGATGGTCCTTAGGTAAATCCATTCTCTAGCAGGAAATAGTGTCATAAGCCTTTTATCTAAGGTAGATCATGTTCTCATGATCTAAAACTTCCCTTTCCTCTTCAAGTTCCCAGCAGGCATGTTTCTGTGTATTTAATCATGTAGGAGATGGACAAGCCAAAGCAACTTAAACTAGGATCTTGCACACAAAAAAACCCCCACATTCTGGAGCAGTTCTGGAGACTGCTCCATGTAGACATGGTGACTGTGGCAGCTGTGACCATCAGACCTCCCTTGAAGAGGAAGACTTTCCTGGATAAACCCAAAGATCTGGAAGACTTTGAGTCTTTCAGCTCTTTTTTTTTCTTGCTAGCAGTGAAGAGGAGTTGAGTGAATGAAGTAATATTGACAAAGCTGTAATTTAGGTAATTAGCCACCTGTCATGTGGATTGAAAAGGACAGGGAATATTTCTTCCCTGGTTTGCTGTTTCCTTAGGAGGGAAAATGTATCCAGTTGAAGATATGTGGGAACTCTCAGCTTGCAGGTAGCTAAAATCCTTGGATTTGGCAAATGGGGGACAAGCATTTTTAGAGACCCCAAAAGGAGTTCCTGTGTGTTTTCTAAACCCTCCTCCAGTACAGCAGAGAATAGAGGGGCTTTGTTTTGCACCTGCTATTGTTAAAGTTCCTGATCCTTCCTTTGGATTTCAAAGCACCTTTTTTTCAGGCTGAAGGACAACAAGTTCCTGATGGTGGGGTCAAAGTGTGGTCAAAAGGGTTTGTCCTCCATCTCTATCCTTATGTCAGGCTGGAGCTGAACCTCAGACTGGTGTCACTAGGTTAGTGGTAGGCCCACACCTAACCCAAACCAGGAGAACTGGGAGGAACATTCTGGATTTGGGCTGTGTTTTATCTTTATATTTGATTTCTTAAAAAATAAAGAAAAACCTTGAAAATATCCCCAGCAATATTTACAGTTCAAGCACAGTAGATTGGTGTGGAGATGTTGGAAGACAAGGAATAGTAAACAGGAGAGATTTTCAGTGCATTCCTCCTCTTTGTTTTAGGGGGAATGCACAGTCTGTAGTTGGTTTTTTTTATTACCCATTTCAGGATGAAATATGTTGCAACATTAAGTTCTATATTTCCCTTGAAATATATGGCAGGAATAAAATTCCAGATAAAAGGTAACTATTTGACATTCTGTATAGTTGTTGTCATGCTGTTAAAATAACACATTGACTACTAACTTGATAGGAGACAAAGATGAAGAGGAAGCCATGTCAGCAGGATTTTCTGAGGAGCCAGGCACTGCCTTTGCTCACTGTCCCCTTCCCTCTGAACTGCACAGGCAGAGGTTGCCCTGAAATATTAACATCCTGAGAACTTCATTTGCTGAGGAAAATAATCCACCCTGCCTCTGCCAAAAGAAAATAGACTTGCAGTACCTTTCAGCAGAGCATAATGTTTAAAATGTGTTTTCACCCTGCGTGTGCTCTGCTGTCAGGAGTTGAAATCTAAAATGAGAAGAAAAGGAGGCAAAGAAATGGGAAGAAAAGGAGGTTGTGGTTCCACACCATATGCTGGCCAAAGCCTTTATGTTGTAGGGTGTAGGTTTATCTCAGTTGAGTCAGCCAACGTTATTTTAACATGCTATATTTTAGCCATCAGTCCTAATTGCTGTCTTTCTTTGGAGCTCTTGCTGACCCACTACCTACCATCAAATGGTCTTTGCCCCATCAGGGTTATGGGTGCCATACTCACAGAATCCCAGCATGGTGAGGGTTGGAAGGGACCTCTGGAGATCATCTAGTCCAATCCTCCTCTGCTATACAAAGGTCACCCAGAGGAGGTTGCCAGGATCACTTCCAGGTGGGTTTGGAATCTCTCCAGAGAAGGAGATTCCATAGCTTCTCTGGTTGAATGAGTAAGTTGAAGAGTAAATCCAGCTACTGCCATGCAAGAATTTTGCAGGCAACCTGTAGAGTATGAAATAGCTGAAGACAAAGGCATCTAAAACAAGAGCAAAGCCAGTGCAGGTTCTACCAGCAGTTGCCATGTTTCAGTGCTTGATGGTTCCCCTGTTGTCTAAACTCCCCAAACATCTCCAAAGGAACTGCAGGTTGTTCCCTAGAGACACAACTTCAGGCTGGGGACACCTTTCCAGTGGAAGCTGCTTAGGGCTGGTAGAAGTGCAGTGATGAACCCATCTCATGGAAACAGGAGACCAGAAGCAGCATTTGAGGACCCAGTTGCATATAGGTTGTTTAAGGTAATACCAGGTGACAATGGCAAATGTGTGGTAGATCAGAGCCATACAGGACAGGAGGAGTGAACTTGATGACCTAATGCAACATTCTTTCCTCACCTTTTCCTCCAGCCAGGCTTTTTTTGTCTCATTCCCTGGACTATAAAGACTTGTGAGATATGGGGAATAGGAACAGGGAAATCTTGGTTTCCAGAGGGGGTTTTTTGTGTGTTTGAAATGCAGTGCTGACTTCAGCTGTGCTTGTGGTGTCTCTGGTCAGTATGTGTGAATATTTTCAGAGCTGTAGATGATGGTCTCTCTGGACCTCTCTGTTGTTGTTGCTCAGCTGGAGGTCACCATGGCCATGGCAGATATACAGAGTTTGTGAGTGCTCCTCATCCATCCAGTGCAAAGTTTGCCATTGAAGGGGTAGTGAGTACCTGGGGCAAACTTGGCTGCCCTTGCAGTGAGGCAGGGAGGTTGTAGATCACCAGCCATTGCTCCTCATATTGAAAATATTATTTAAGGACTAGCACTTAAGAAGCAACTGGGTAGGTAGTGGTGCATGGCCCCAACAGAAGTGCTGCCTGGGTCATCACTGTCTTTCTGATACTACAGATTTTCAGTTCTGGTGGTGGCAGGACATGACCCTTAGCTACACCACCATAATTGTTTTGGCAACTGTTAATGCTCTTTCCTTCCAGCAATCTCTGCAGTAAAGCATCCCACTGAGTGTCTCCTGATATGTGCAAGTCCTCTAGGTGTTATCCCCTCCTACTGCCCATTCCTGCTGACTTTAGAAGGTGGTGGGTCAAGTCCAGCATCGTGGCGTTCCTGCCCAGGCTCTCTCAGCACGGCTCTGTGCTGCTGGAGTGGAAACTTAGGCTAAGGTGGTTGTAGCAGAAAAGCAAACAGAGCCATGCTTCTGCCTCTGTGTCAAGATGCTGCACAGCCATATTTTGGCAGTTGGGTCTCACTTTGCTTTGAAATTCTTGGGTTATAATTGAATTACTGCTTGAATGTCAAGGTGTCATCCCAAAGGGGTGAGTGGTGAGCCATCTCTGGTCCTGGAGAAGTCACCTGGAGGCTAAAGTCACCCTGCTCCACAAAATCATAGAATCATTTAGGTTGGAAAAGACCTTGAAGCTCATCAAGTCCAACTGTTGACCCAACACCATCATGCCACTTAAGCATGTTATGAAGTGCCAGAGAGCCCTACTGAGGGCTGTAAATATGAGCTGCTACTAAAAGATGCACGAGATGGATCAGTTGCAGCAGTCTGACAGCAGAATGGAATAGCTTGAGAGTAAATTAGATTTTTCAGTCAAATAGAAAAAAAAAAAAGTTCATTTTTCCATTGTGAGTGACAAACTTGGGGGGTTTTTTTTCCACAGTGCATTGTTTCTTCACTTTTCATATGGACATTTTGCTCCCTATTCATAGCTTTATGTGTGTGCAACTTGAAACCAGCCACTCTGAAATGTTCTCAGATTTTCCATAAACATTCCTAGCTGTACCAAGACCTTTGTGCACCAAGTTTATGGAAACAATCCCCTCTAGGCAAAGATTTTTTTCTAACTCTCTGAATATAAAGGGAGCAGTTCCTAATGGGGTGTTGATAGGACCTTTAGTGTAATGCTCTGAGTATGGCTACCTACAAAGATGGGAAGAATTAGTCCTCAAGCATTTTGCTGAAGACTTTTACATTTGTTTTATTGTTTCTGTAACTGACTTTCATGCAAAATGTGCTTTTACAGATATAAGTAGTTCTGCTGTGGCAACCTAGACTTTCCAATTTCTAAATACCTCTTTCAATAGGAAAAATTACTGCAAAATAATTGACTCTGCTCAAATGTCTTCTCTTAAGCAGGTTTAATGTCTGATAAAAGAAGCCTTGCAGAGTGTTATTTCAGATGCACACACAATAATATGAAGCTATTAGGCATTTCCCCCATATGTTCATACTTAAAGGCTAGGCTGACAGACATTAATGTTATTAAAAGGCTTTGCTCAGGAGGCCACTGTGTTATTGCTGGGTGCTGCTCTAGTTATTACACTTGGGGGATATGCAGGTTGGGAACACCAGCAGCTTTCTGTCCCCTTCCAGAGTTACTGTCTTCAAACTGTATTGTCTAGGAGGCTGGTTCTGGAGTGTCAAGTAGAGTTAAACTGAGACAAGGAGGAAGGAACTAAACCATTGTGTGGCTATTGGTCCTGCTGTGAGAATAAAGCCAATCTTGAGCTTTTCTCATGGTGGTGTGACATTCCTTGGTGGACTCTCCTGTGCTGAGACCCACAGCACCACAGAAAGGAAGACACCAACCACAAAATCACACAGAATGATAGGGGTTGGAAGGGGCTTCTGGAGACCATCCAGTCAAATCCTCATGGTACTGTGTTTCAGGAATGTGAACCTCCTTGGGAGTCCCCATAGACAGAAATCCTAAATTCACCTAAATGCAATCTTGACTTCATTCCTACCTCCCTCAAACTAACTTCAGAAGACTTTGACTGAGTCTTGCTGGAGCAGGACCATGGCTTGATCAGCATCTCTTCAGTCTGCTTTCAGCAGCACTTTTAAAATGTTCATTGAAAGCAGCATCTGTGTGTATCTTAGGCTCAGCTTCTGCACTCCCTGGGTTCTCCAGGTTACTCTTCCCATCTCTTGAGGCCTCTGGTTGTATAGGGATGCTGAAGGAGGTCGTGCTTGGAGAATCTTTCTGGTAAACAGCTCCATAATCATGTGCAAAGATTAAACTGGGACCTCTGGATTAGGAGGTCTGAGCTGCTGCTGCTGCCCAGTACTAAAAGCATGCTCTTTCTATTGCTTCCAGGGTTATATTTTAGCTGTCCTTTTTAGGGTTACCAGTACTCCAGGAAAGGCAGACTAATGCTGCTGGCTCCAAAACACCTGACCTTTGGCAAAGAGTGCCTTAAAATTACTTACCTGGATTTACCTGTTCAGAAGGTAGCTTCTTTGCCTAAAATGAATTTGAAGACAGCTTTTAAAAGGTGTCTTTCTTGTGACAAAAGATCTTTTTGGCAGAGAATGTTCATCTCTTCCACACTCATGCTGCCTCCTCAATTTCCTTCTCCAAGATCACTAAAAGCTGCCAGGCTTGAGGGACAACCCAGGACCTGATAGCTGGATGCAAAATCCTTGCATCAAGTATTTGAAGTGTCCATGGTAAAGGATCCCCTGGAAGGGAAGGTTTGGAGCAGGAGCTGGGAGGGATGGTGCTGCAGACTGCCCTGTGCTGCTGTAATGTGGTGTGAAATTCTGTACCCTTGCATTATGTTTTAGGGGAAAAAACTGCTGTAGCAAAGTGACATTTCCCCCCCTTGGTGTTTGGCTACTCCCTTCTGTACGTGCTGGACTGTGTCTAGTGCTGTGAAGGGAAGCAAGATAGGAAAATGAACAAGATAATAATAATAGTAGTGTTATTAATAATAGAAATTATTCTCCTCCCCCTCTACTCTGCCCTAGTGAGGCCACATCTGGAGTATCAGCTCCAGCTCTGGGCTCCTGGTTCAAGAGAGACAAGGAACTATTGGAGAGAGTCCAGTGGGAGCTACAAGGATGCTGAGGGTACTGGAGCATCTCTGGGAGGAGGAAAGGCTGAGAGCCCTGGGGTTGCTTAGCCTGGAGAAGAGCAGCCCCAGAGGGGAGCTGCTCAATGCTGAGCAAGAGCTGAAGGCTGGGGGCAAGAGGCTGGGGCCAGACTCTGCCCAGTGGTGCCCAGCAACAGGAGAAGGAGCAACAGGCACAAACTGGAAAACAGGAGGTTCTAGCTAAAGGGAAGGAAAAACTTCCTTGCTGTGAGGGTGTTGGAGCCCTGGCCCAGGCTGCCCAGAGAGGTTGTGGAGTTTCCTTCTCTGGAGAGATTCCAAGCCCAGCTGGAGCTGATCCTGGGCAAGCTGCTGTGGGTGACCCTGCTTTATCAGGGGGGTTGGACTAGGTGATCTCCAGGGGTCCCTTCCAACCCCCACCATGCTGGGATTCTGTGAAATTACAATTGGAAAAGCAAGAAAAATGGAGATTGGCATTTAAGGGGAAAAGGACTCATTTTTAATGAGTTCACCCCAAGTTGGGGTGAACCAACCTGCCAGCTGTGCCCAGCCCAGCCTGAGATGCTGCTCCCATCCCTGCTCAAGTGAATTTCCCCAACCTGTTGGAGCTCATAAGGTATCTCACCTCTCACAAGCATTCAGGAGACTGGAAGAGCATGTGCTGCCCATGCCAGCTGGGAAATGTACCATGCTTCTAATATATGTGAGGGCTGCTAAATGCATCACCTCATTTCATATTACATTCACAGAGAAAGTGCAGTTTTATTGAACATTAGGATTGAATTCTTAACTGACTAATCAATTTTAGTAGTAAGTTAAAATGCCCTGGTATTAATGGACAACTGCAACCATTAATCAGGGTTACAGGAGATTAACAGTTGTCAGCATTTATGCTAATAGTACTTACACACCGTGGCCTTACAGATTGCACTTGCCTCTTCCTTGTGTTTCTAAACATGTGTAACACTCCAGCTGTGCATCTAGTGATTGTTTTCTCCCTTCTTGGGCTCTTCTGTGGAAACACAAACCCAACCAATGTCAACATAGGGCTTTTTTTTGTGCACGCTTGGTTTCGTGTCAGAAGAGATGGAAAAGGTTCATTTGTTCAACTCTTTGACTGTTTAATTTGGTCTGGTGTGTGACTAAACCAAGACAGATAGAGGGGCTTTAATGAAACTCTTTAACAGTCTCTGGCAGCTCTAGAAATCTTAAGGCATTAGAAAAATACAATTCAGGAAGTTTGGGTAGAGATAAATAAGAAACACACTTCAGGATTCACTTACCAAATTAATTTTGCTTCCAGTATTTTATCACTCTAAGTGGTTTGGGTTTTTTTTAGGGCACTGAAGCAATTTTAGTTTTGTTCAAAATCAAAACAGAAACAAGCCTTAAACCTTCCTGGGTTTTTCCCTTCACCCATTTTATTGGGATATTTTTCAATTTGAAGCTGGGATTTCCTAAAATCTTTTTAGTCTGCAGTCCTCAATTAGCTGATTACTATAGACTATATGCATACTCTGGATACCTCATCAAGTTGCCTAATAGCTGGATCATATTGATTGTCCTTCAATTAATCATGTCCCCTATTTTCATTTATCAAACCCAAAATACATGTAATTAACTCTGAAGTGATATAGCTCACTGTAAAGTGATTTTGCTACTGCTAAAGAGATAACTGGCTAGATTATACTAATAGGGAATGCAAGTTGAAATTAAATTAATGGTATCATGTCCATCACAGAAGAACAATTAAAAGCCTAACAGTGAAGGACCATAGTGAGGAATCCTTTGTAAAGGCAGATACAGATGTTAGTGTCTCTTTTCTTGTTTGCATCCTGGGGACTTTTGAATAACTCTCATCATGTCTCCCACAGAAGACACAAGAAATGCCCCAAATTTCTCACCAGGAAGGAAGAGGGGACCCAGAAGGTGCTGGGTGGGCAATTGCAGGTTAGTTTTTGCTCATCAGTGATCCAGCTGATGAAAAAACTACCAGATGACATTGTTCTGCTTTCAAAGCAACTTTATTAATTGGGGAGAAATTGAATGAAATTCAACAAGGGCAAGTGTTGAGTTTTGCACCTGGGAAAGACCAACCCCATGGATCAGGATAGGTTGGGGACTGACCTGTTGGACAGCAGTGAAGGGGAAAGGGATCTGGGGATCCTGGTGGATGGAAGGATGAGCATGAGCCAGCAGTGTGCTCTTGTGGCCAGGAGGCCAATGGGATTCTGGGCTGGANGCTGTAAGCTGAAGTATAGGAGGTTCTGTGTGAATATAAGAATTTTTTTTTTCCCAGTTGAGGTGGCAGAGCCCTGGCACAGACTGCCCAGTGAGGTTAGGGAGTCTCCTTCTCTGGAGAGCTTCCAAACCTGTCTGGATACACTTCTGTGTGACCTGGTCTAGGGAATCCTGCTGTGGCAGGGGGGTTGGACTAGATGATCTTTCCAGGTCCCTTCCAACTCCTAACATTCTGTGATTCTGTGAAAGTCATCTCTCCTTCCTTCAGTGCTCATATGGGGATTGGCTCCCTATGCTTTATGCCATGACAGACTGAATTGGAATAAACACTATACAACATCCCCAAACCAGCTTGTTTCAATTGGCAGGATATTTATGGACGGCGAGCTTCCCAGTTGCTCATCATGGTTGAGACTTGAAGCTGCAGTTTTAGTCATAAGCACAACTGTGTGTAAACTCAGGGAGAGCAGAGTACTTTTGTGTATCATCAGTCATGCTTCCAACCAAACAGGATGTACTCTCTAAGTGCAGGCTGGTTTGAATTGCATTGGCACTAATCATTGAGGAACTTATCTCAAAGTTACTCTTCTTAAGCCTTGTGGATGGGAACACGTGGAGCAGAGAAGTTACCTAGGTTATCATGGGACTTGTCACTGGTCCTTTCATATCCCTCAGGACCTGACTCTGAAAAGTGCTTGATTACTTCTGGTTTTGGGTTGGGTATTTTTGATAGGTAGAATTAAGTCAAATATATCTTTTTAAAGTGTTGCCCAGAATTGTCACTGTGCTTCATTCAAATAATGGCTGTGATGGTGCAAATTAAGAATTGTGATTTCCTTTGAGTTGGTTTGGTTAATCCTCAAGAGAACAGGAGTTCAAGCTTTGCCAGTAGTGCTGTTTCACCATCACTTCAGCTCTCCTGCCTTAGGCACTTTGTTATCAGACATTAATATCTGCAACAGCAACCAATTATCTTGTAATTTTAACAAAGGCATCAGAAAAGAGAAAGTGCTTGTTGGTTCCATGGTCGTAAATACATGGATCCCAAGCAAAGAGCCTTTACTTTTATTATGCAAAATAATGACTATGTAGCTGTTAATGGCATTTACTTTCTACTATGACAATTTACACTTCTGCATGTCTGTGGAAGAGCTTTCCCACCAGGCTGTTTTGACAGCTCTCTGTAATAATACAGGAGGGCGATGTGACTAACGAAGTCTCTGAGAAAAATATCTGGTTTGCATTTCAGAACTTGTCATTCAATATGTTTTGTAGTAGGAGATAGCATGAGAAAGATGCCTGCCATCCCAGGCTGCCATCACATCCATACAGCATATGTAGAGGCTGCTGCTGCCTCTGCAGAATGGGATGGGAGAAGGGTCCTGCTCAGCTCCCAGTGAGTTGGATCTCCACACTCAGGAAAACTCTGATTTTTCTGAAGCTGTGTACAGTGCTGCTTTGTTGGTTCAGGATCATGGCATATGTTGGACTGCAACCTGATCTGGCTGACCCTGCTTTAGCAGGGGGGTTGGACCAGCTGATCTCCAGAGGTCCCTTCCAACCCCTATCATGCTGGGATTCTGTTGTGATACTTTTCTTTTGATGGTGCTAAAACACTTCTTGCAAGCCTGGCCATCTCAGATCTCATCTCTGAGCTGTGTGCTAACCCTGTGGACAATCAGGACTTTCAATTGTGGTTACTTTGGCTGGAGGGGAAGGACTTGCAGGATCCAGGAGCTGTTTACTATCTGTGCATGGTGATAGACTCTGCTCCAATAAAATAAGAGATCCACAGGTATGTGAAATGGTGACTGTTAGAGAAGTTTGTAAATAATGCTGCATATCACAGCAACACTGTGGAAACTGTAAATGAAAGGGAATCAGGTGGGGTTTTTGTATTGGTAGAAGTGGGAACAGCTGGAGGAGAAGGCTTGCATCAGTGCTAATGAGACATTGCTGTGGCTGGTGATTCTCTGCCATCTTTGTAGAGCTGCAGAGATCTGATTTCTGAGGTTCAAGAGCAGAGGGGGAGTGATTTAGAGTAGAGTAGAGTTGAGGAAGAAATTTTTACACTGAGGGGGGTGAGACACTGTCCCAGGTTGCCCAGAGAGGTGATAGATGTCCCATCCCTGGAACCATTTCAGGTCATGTTGTCTGGGGCTCTGAGCAACCTGATCTAGTTGAGGGTGTCCCTGGTGACTACAGGGGGGTTGGATTAGATGACCTTTAGAGGACCCTTCCAACCCAAACCATTCTATAATTCTATTCTATGAATATTTTCTATGAATTCTGTGAATTCCACCCCATCCTCTTGCACCACCATTGCAGAGTATTACAGCAAGTCATGGCTCTCCATCCATCTCAGCAAGGTGATCATGGCCAACTGCACCTGCCTGAGGAATCCTCCTCCCCTGGGTTTTTGGGCTGCTGAGTGTGAAGGTGGATGGAGACCTTCTAGAGATGGGGTGGATGGAACACATGCAGCCCCCACCACAGCTCACCTCGGCGCTTCTCCCAGCCTCAGGCTGTGAGACTGCTTTCAGGGTGCCCAGGCACTTCATTGTGCATTTAATTAGTTTCATTAACTCCCCTCTGTGTTGACAAGGATTTGTTTACTGGGAGAGGAGGCAGATCCTGCAGTGCTGGGATCTCCTGCTGGCTCTGTACTGGAGTGGACCAGGGCAACAAGGAAGCTGTATTTGGCCAGAGATGTGACTGGGTTTAAGTGTTAAGTTAGGCTTTGTTGTTGTTTGTCTCTTGCTTTTCCTCAGCAAGCTTTTCTTCTCTGCTACTCCTCAGAAGCAGCCCAAGAAATGACATTTATGCATATTTCATAATGTGATTTCTGTAGGCACAGGGAGCAAACAAATCAATTTCTCAGCAGCACGCTGTTTAAAAGAAACAGCAACAACCTGTGGGATAAGTTGCAGAAGCTGTTAAAATTAATTATAAATGGCAGAAGATATAACATTTGGGGGGAAAAAGTGCTAATGTGCAAAGAGTAATAAACATTCAGGAGATGAAAAGGATCTCTCTTGTCATCTGATTATTTAAACTTCATAGATTTATAAATATCATAACACGTTAAAACAATGTGCTGCTCGCTACCAACAGCACATTACCATTTTATGCTGGAACTGCAACAGCTTCATCTGCTCTCTCAAATAATAGCTTTCACCTTTCTGGGCTGGGTGTTTTATGGCAGCTTCATGTCTGCATGACTATAAATGTGCTGTAATAGTTTTCCAGAAAATCCAGGAGTCTGTAGGTGGTGAATGTTGACGAGGTTTTAGTGCTCCATGGGCTTGAGCCGCTAGCTTAGGAGAGGTATTTCTGTTAGGCACAGTCTTGGGGACTAGAGGTCTGACTTGCACTTGAATGTTACATGTGGCTGTTGTTGATGGTGGATGTTTTGCTGGTATCTGCTGAAGAAAATGGAAGAGGGCATCTGCTTGAAGAGAGAAGTGGGTTGGATAAGCCAAATCTCCAGAATTTGATGCTGATATGGAAGAGTTCGCTGGGGTGTGGTTAAGTTAAGCTCCACAGCAGATATGGTCATGCTGAAATACCTTCTTTTTATTGGGAAGTTAGTGTGAGTTTACCCAATCAAAGTTGTTTTTATCATGCTACAGGCTTTGGTGAGAGAAAAGTAAGGTCTGCCATTCTGTCTGTGGTTTGTTCAAGGTACCTCTGGCCCACAGCTCTGTAACAGGCCAGAGAGGTGGGCTTGTGTGAACTTCATGAAGTTCAACAAGGTCAAGCACCTGTGTTAGGGCAGTCCCAAGCACAAATACAGGCTGGGTAATGATTGGATTGAGAGCAGTCCTGTGGAGGAGGACTTGGAGATGTTGATTGACAAGAAGCTCAACATGAGCCGGCAGTGTGCGCTCACAGCCCAGAAGCCAGCAATGTGGCCAGCAGGTGAGGGAGGCAATTCTGCCCCTCTTCTCTGCTCTGGGGAAACCTCACCTGCAGTGCTGTGTCCAACTCTGAAGTCCTCAGCACAGCAGAGACATGGACCTGTTGAAGCAGGTCCAGAGGAGGCCACACAAATGATCTGAGGGCTGGGACCTCCCTGCTGTGGGGACAGGCTGAGAGAGTTGGGGTTGTTAGCCTGGAGAAGAGAAGGCTCCAGGGAGACCTTATTGCAGTCTTCCAGTACTTAAAAGGGGCCTAGAAGAAAGATGAGGAGGAACTCTATCAGAGAGTGTAGTGATAGGATGAGAGGTAACAATTTTCAACTGAGAGAGGGTAGATTTAGACTAGATAACAGGAATAAATTCTTCACTGTGAGGGTGGTGAGACACTTGTACAGGTTGCCCAGACAGGTTGTGGACGCTCCATCCCTGGAAGTGTTCAGGCCAGACTGAATGGGGCTTTAACTAACCTTGTCTAGTAGGAGGTGCCCCTGCCCATAGCAGAGGGTTGCAACTATTTGATCTTTAAGATTCCTTCAAACCCAGACCACTCAATGACTCTCTGATTCTGTGTAGCAATTACTTGGGCTTCTTAAAACTAGCAACCCCACCTGAGCTATGGAGTTGGTGTCACTGTAATTTTTACATATACTGAGAAATGTGATAGTGTGGATGAGATCTTCCCTGGTAACAAGGACAAACACCACTGAAGGTTAGCCAGGGTCCCCTTTCCAAATTGTGACTGTGCATTTTGTACAGTGCTAAGCACAGGCACTGTGGTATTAATTTCTCTCAGGTTGCCTATACGGTGAAGAATTTAGGACATCAGACAGCAGAATATGCTCTAATTGGAACTAAATTGTTATTTTGATCCTGCTTCTACAGATGGGATCAATGGAAAATACTCAGAAGACAGCATGTGCCTGCTTGGGACATTTCATGATCTTGGGCTTTAGAGTGTTTAGGTTGGAGGCTGTTCCTGGCTGGGCAGGAATGCTGCTAGGTTGTCAGCAGAAGGGCCATGCAGGCAATGAAGGATGAAGAGCATCTTTCAGCCACTAAAGGGGCTCAGGGAGGTAGGCAGGGTACAGAAACCTGTGGCAGAGTGATATACTGAGTATCATTAAGCCAGAGAGCTTTGCTGAACTATGGCTGGAATTGCCCCCAATGAGTTTGGCAGGGTTTTACTGTTGCCTTCTGTGGCTCACATTTGGTTGACCACCATGCCCATGAACTTCCCCATGGTTTTAGCAACCTCTCATTGCAGTTATTTCAAAATCCACCATTTCCTATATTTTTTCCCCTTTTTCCTGGAGGTGCTTGACCTGATAATGCAGCATCAAGACCGCTTGGTCCCCATCACCCCACGGCTTGTCCGATGCGATGTGACACCTCATCCCTAACATATGTCACTCCGCGCTAGCGTGTTCTCACTCCTCGCCTGCTCTCATGAGACCTCCTCACTCTGTGAGGAGTATGGGGCTTGTTTTCCATTGGTGCCACCCTCAGAACCCCACTCCAACCTCAGGAACTTGGTGTGCCCCCAATTCCCTCCCAGGCACACCAGGAGCTCGGTGGAGAGCATCTTGGTGATGCTCATGCCAGCTCAGGCTTTGCTGCCGTGACCTGGTCAGTGGCAGCGCCGCTTTGTCCCGGTGCAGGAAGGGAGCTGGGGTTGGGGAGTGAGGCCTTTTGCTCTGAAAGGTTGTTAGATTCAGGTCACTGAGTTTGGGCTGCTGCTTTTTCTGACAAAGTCTAGAAAATGCAGATTTGTAGTGCCCCTATGTTAATGAATTCTGACTGCTTGGGTTGAATAATGGCTGGAATTACCAGAGATAGTTGACTTCTGTGTGAGATGTGGTTGAATATCATCCTTTTCTCAGGATTCAATTGATAAAATGATGTCATACCACGTTTTGTTTGATGAGCTTGCTTTGATACAAAGACCTCCATGGAGCTGAAGGTTTGGTTATAATAAAACAAACAAAGGTACTAGAATGACAAAAAAATGTTTGATGCATGTTTAAAACGTGCTATCACGTTCTAAATGTAATTTTGTGCATATGGTGAGTGAATGCAATACCTCTGTACCCTCAGGCCGCCCACTTTCGTACATGAAAAATATTCTATTTAAATGCAGATTTTGATTTGCTATCTGGCATGATGTTCCAGGAGAAGAGACAAGAGGAAAGGGAGAATGCATCTCTTAATTAAATTACATGTTTCTTTTGACGTGCAGAGGTGCAAGCAGGAGTTGTCAGGTGTCGGAGCATGCAGGGATTATAAAAAAACCCAAACCCAAAGTGCAAGGTTAAGATTTAAAAAAGCCTGGGGAAAAAAAAAAGGTAAATCTCACTTTTGAAAGAGAGTCCAATGAGATCCTATGGATGGAAATGTGGATCTGTGTGTATCCATGTGCATTGCCATGCGTCTTACAGACCTTGCATCCCAGTTTCCAGCACCCAGATCTCACTTAAACTGTGCTTGCTACCATCAGAAAGATTATTTTTAGCCAACATTAGTCCAATAATCTAGTTTCTGGTGTGGACCCAGCCAATGTGGCAGTGGGGTGTATGTTGAGGGGCTCTCCCATGCCCAAGAGGTGTTGGGATGGGTGCACCTTGTTCTGTTCCCTTGATGTCATCTGGGATGTCATTTGATTCTCAAGAATGAAAACCATTTTTAAATTTATATCTTTATATATATATATATATATATATATTTATATACATGTAAACTACCTTAGAAATGCTAGAGATTGGCTGCAAGGTGCAAAAGTCAGAGTAGCAAAATCCTCTGAACACCATGAAAATGATTTTGCCATTTCAGTGTGTGAAAACCAGGGAGGTTGCATTTGCTGTTGATAATCTTTGTCTTCCTTTGTATGTCATACAAGTGAAAGCCTATTTTCAGAACTGAAGAATATTTGAATTTCAGTGCCCTGGAGCAAATAGGTTGAGTGGTATCAGAGATTATCAGATTTAATTCATTTATTTTAAATGTAAATTGATTTGAAACCACTGGGAGCCGTTAGAAGTCTGCAGTCGTTGGCCTTTACACTTGCCATATATTATTTCTCTTGCAATCCACCTCTGTCCATCCCTTCTCCCAGTCTTTTATCAGAGTGGTTTGTTCTAGATGATCTCCAGCCCCTAACATTCTCTGAATCTGTGATTCTGTTCCTTCACAACAGGATGACCATGAGCCAGCCATGTGCCCTTGTGGCCAAAAAGGCCAATGGCATCCTGGGGTGCAACAAGAACAGCGTGGCCAGCAGCTCGAGGGAGGTTCTCTTCCCCCTCTACTCTAACTAGTGAGGCCACACCTGGAGTACTCTGTACTATTCTGGTCTCCCCTGTTCAAGAAGGACAGAAACTTCTGGAGAGGGTGCAGAAAAGGGCTACAAAAATGATTAGGGTGCTTGAATATCTCTCTTATGGCGAGNCCTTGTGGCCAAAAAGGCCAATGGCATCCTGGGGTGCAACAAGAACAGCGTGGCCAGCAGCTCGAGGGAGGTTCTCTTCCCCCTCTACTCTAACTAGTGAGGCCACACCTGGAGTACTCTGTACTATTCTGGTCTCCCCTGTTCAAGAAGGACAGAAACTTCTGGAGAGGGTGCAGAAAAGGGCTACAAAAATGATTAGGGTGCTTGAATATCTCTCTTATGGCGAGAGTCTGAGAGAGCTGGGGCTGGTTAGCCTAGAGAAGAGAAGATTGAGGAGGATCTTATCAGTGCTTATCAATACTTCATGGGTGGGGGTCAGGAGGATGGGGCTAGGCTTTTGTCAGTGGTGCCCAGTGACAGGACAAGAGGGAACAGGCACAAACTGGAACAGAGGGCTAAACATAAGGAGGAAATGCTTTACTTTGAAGATTGTAGAGCTCTGGAACACGCTGCCCAGAGAGGTGGTGGAGTCTCTGTCTCTGGAGACATTCAAAACCTGCCTGGATGTCATTCTGTGCAACCTGCTCTGGATGACCCTGCTTTAGCAGAAGGGTTGGACAGGATGCTCTCCAGAGTTCCCTTTCAACTTCAGTCTATGGTTCTGTCCCAATGACACCTGTGTTTGGTGGCTCCACACATTTCAGCATCATGTACAAGGTGTGATGCGTCTTCTCCTGGCAAGCACTTGACCGTTTCGGCTTTGCTGGTGCCGTGCTGTAGCCACATCCCAGACTGTCATCTCCTGGAGCCTGAATTTCTGCCTGTGTGCACCCAACTTTCTTTCCCTTGTTTGCTACACATAGATCATGTGGGTGCTTAAGTGGAGGAAGAGTGTGGTTTAATTGGGCTGGGTAATGATGAGTATTCCTGTGGTGTTGTGGGTGCTGAGTTCATAAGCTACTGGGTTCTCCTCTCCAGGCTGTGCCAGCTTCCTGGGCACAACTTCTCTTCTCCTTTAAGTTTGGTACAAAATAGATGTTTCCAGGGACTGAATGATTCACCACAAGCAGCTTAGAGTTTCCTGTAATTATGAATTCAGGACTGTATCAAATAATGCCAAATATGTATTTTAAGTCTATGTGTAAAATGATTTGATTCTGAGAGCGTCACATTTGCCGCTTTTTCTCTCGGGCACGTAGATATTAAAGTCATATTATTCACAATATGTGATTGTAAAATTGAAGTTGCAGTGGAAAGCAATATTTTAATTTTTCCCCTTTAATTTTAGTCTCAAAGAATATGTCCTTTTGAAGAAAAGGTTATTTGTCTAATATGCTGGAGAGCAGTTCGCAAAATTAGATTTATTCCTCTAAAATGAGCTGCAAAGAGAAAGCAAACCACGGAAACACTTGGGACACTAAGCCCATCTCAGTTTCCCAGCACAAATGCAAACTCTTAATTTCTTGATCATTGCAAGTATTAGGATGTTGGGTGGGATTTGGGCATGCAAGGTCTGCTCCTACAGGTGGAGGCAGCACAGAGGATGTTCCGACTTGCACATCCACTCCTCAAACCAATGGCAGATATTTAAAATAGACCTTTCCTTTTTGGGAGAAGCAAATCACAGAATTATTGAGGTTGGAAAAGACCTTGAAGATCATCAGCTGTCAACCTATCACCACTATGCCACTAAACCATGTCCCCCAGTAGCACATCTCTGTTTTTCAAACCCCTCCAGGGATGGTGACTTCACCACTTCCCTGGGCAGCCTGGGCCAATGCCCAACAACCCTTTCAGTGAAGAAATTTTTCCTGATATCCAGTCTAAACCTCCCCTGGTACAACTTGAGGCCATTTCCTCTTGTCCTCTCACTAATAACCCAGGAGAAGAAGCCAACCCCCATCTCTCTACAACCTCCTTTCAGGTAGTTGTAGAGAGAGAAAAAAAATCTCAATGTATCCCTACCCTTCAGCATTCAAAACTAAAAACATTTCAAAATACAGGCTTAAAATAAAAGTTAATAGGTGAGTAGTAAACAGCTGATATAAAACATGATGATATTACCTGTCTTATGAGTGTTTAATTCAGGGTTCCTCAATTTCAGACTGAGAAGTTCTGCTGTTTTTTGAGGTGTTTTTCATTCCATAGGTGGTGGGGCGAGGCAGAAAATCAGTGGAATTGGTTTACATATTGCCTTAACTACCCTCACAATAGTGAGAAGCTCTCATCAAGTATGTATCAGATTATTTTATTATGCCAACATTAATATTGGAAGCACACACGTAATCTGGAGTCAGCAGGTTCATACACTACTATCTCATTAAATTTTCAGGCAAAAGCTGCAAAAATTAATTGGAGGCATGTAATAGTTTAGAATGTGAGCTGGCTTATGGTAATATAAATTACGTGAGGAGAAGACAGTTTTATATACTGAGAGAGGGAAAACTGGTTTACTTTAATGAGAAGAGATAGAAATGTGGAGCTATTTTTTCATTACAGATGCACTCTAAACTGTTTGGACTTACTTGATGAATAGAGTTAATTCTCTGCTACAGTTCCAATAATTCATGTTGCACAGTTTAATGACTTCTAGATAAAACCAGGATTGAAATGTTAATTTCTATGAAGAAATGGGAGCACTCTCATACATCAAGCTTTTTTTCTATTAAACTACTAGTTAATTTTGCTAAACAAGTCTCTTGGAGATATTTCATGCTACACAGAGTTTTGTATTTCTCACCTGCTTCCTTTTATTCCGTTGGCCACCGCAGAGCATTGCAGAGAGGTGGAAAAAAATCAGATCAACTTCACCTGCCATGACAATAATTAAATTATGGGTTTTTTTCTGCAACACACACAGTGGTGTTTAGGCCTTTTGGTGTTTTCTCCTGTAGCTCCCTGATGATGCTTCACCTGCTGAGGGTGTTCACCACCCTATTGAGAGACGGTTGGAGGAAAAGCTGGAGGTGATGCCGCCTCTGTCACAGCCCCATTCTGTGTGCTGGAGGTAAAGCTGCTCAGGACTCTGTTGCTAGCACAGGGAGCTGCTGGGTGGTTGGTAGCATAGGGCTACCATGCTTGGACCTCCTCCTTAATTCAGTTTGACTGGTGGTCTTCTGCATACTGTCTAAAGGTTGGGTACCATTGACTGATGCTCTGTAGAGAGGACAAATTTGTTTCTTTCTGTTGCATATTCTTTGTTTTGGGAGCTTCTGTGCTAACTTGCATTTGTTTCCACCAGTTTGGCTCTGCTTTCTTTGTCATAGATAGGTAGTGCTTGGAGCAGCCTTTCCTTTCCCTTGTGTTTGGTGCCATACCACTTGCTGTTACCTCTGCTTGTCTGCTCACCTTCTGTCAGTTTGGTATTTGCAGTTTTATATTTGTGATGTTCTGCAGTGTCTTTATGTGGAGACTTGATCATGCAACCTCAGTTAGTAGAAACCAGCTTGGTCTTGCCTTTTACATGGGGTTGGGGCCCAAGCATAAGAAAGACACAGACCTGTTGGAGCAGGTCCAGGAGAGGGTCACAAAATGATCAGGGGCTGGAACACCTCTGCTGTGAGGAGAGGCTGAGAATTGGGGCTGTTCAGCCTGAAGACAGGGCTCCAGAAAGACCTTACAGCAGCCTTCCAGTACTTCTCCAAGTAACAAGCAATAGGATAAGGGGAAATGGCCTCAAGCTGTGCCAGAGGAGGTTTAGGTTGGACATGAGGAACAATTTGTTCCCCAAAAGGGTTTTCAAGCCCTGGCACAGGCTGCCTAAGGGAAGTGGTGGAGTCACCACTGGAGAGATTGAAAAGATGTGTAGATGTGGTGCTGAGGGACATGGTTTAGTGGTGAACTTGGCAGCACTGGGTTAACACTTGGACTCGACGATCTTCAAGGTCTTTTCCAGCCTAAGCAATTCTATGATTCTATGAATTTGGGGGCCTGGTGACATCAGCCAAGTGCCTAACTTGGCTGCTGGTGGGAGGGAGCTGTGCTCCTCAGCCTGGTTTTCCCCATACAATGCCTTGGGCTGCTTGTCCTGAAAGGCACTTTTATACATGGACCTTGTAGCATTTGTGTGGCCCTGGTGCCTGACACTGGATTAAACAAAGTGTCACGCGTGCGAGGTGTACGGAACGATTATTTTAACCCATTTTGCTTTCTAGTGTGGAAAATCTGCTTAAAAAGAGGGCTTGCTAAAGTCATTGTACCATATACAAAGGGGTTATTAAAATGCACTCTCAAAATAGCAAATAGGATTAGAAGAGACACTTTGGCTTTGAGGCCTTCTCCAGCCGAAAGAAGGCCTCATGGCCAAAATGTCTCCTTTAATCTCATTTTCTGTTTTCTGCTAGGAATTTGATTAAGTCTCCTCACCCCTGCCAGCCCCCTTGACTCTTTCTGCCCACATGCTGCTGTGGCACTGCTCCACTTTCTGCCCACAACTTGGGGCTCATAAGACAAAAGGGTATTTTTCTCTTATCATAGTGGAAAGACCTTTTATTTGTAGTCCAAAAAAATCTCTCTCCCCTCCTCCCCAAAACCCATGACCTGTTTATATCAACTGACTTACAGTTATTTGTAATATGGCTCCCATCTATCAGGATTCTGTGCTCTTCAGTCCTGGCAAAAGCTTCTTGTGCTTCTGTGTCCTTGGTACAAAAACCACCTGGAAATCCTAATTATTTAATGTGAGGTGCTGCTGTGTTTTCTGTCTCTGAAAGGCAAGTCAACGCCTGTGGTGTGGATACCTCTGTAACTACAGACCTATATATCTATACATTAGTTGGAAATGCAAAAACTGCAAGATGTACCAACAACTTACTGGTTTAAACAGGTCCTGTAATTTAAATATGACCTTTCCTGGATAGTATTGAACCAAAATCTAGTTGCTTCACAGCCTTCTAATTTTTCTGTTCTTACAAGGAATATTTAATTTAACATGTAAAAATTTGTGACCCAGATTAAGGAAAAAAAAATAAACAGCAACCCAAATCTTGCTGTATCTCTTAATTACAGTTAATTACTATATTTCTTAATTAGAGTCTTAATTTCCAACTATTTAACATCAGTGAAACAAAGTAGAAAGAATCAGGAGAGAGAGGCACCCAGAGTTGAAAGAAGGGAAGTGTTTGGTGAAGGTGAACCTGTGGCAGATCCAGTGGGTTACTCACTGGTTGGAGTAATAAATATTTGTGTCAGAGGAGGTTTAGGTTGGACATGAGGGACAATATCTTCCCCAAAAGGGTTATCAAACCCTGAAGTAGGCTGTCCAGGGAAGTGGTGGAGTCACCATCCCTGGAGGGACTGAAAAGACGTGGAGATGTGTTTCTGAGGGACGTGGTGTAGTGGTGACCTGGCAGTGTTAGGTTAACGTTTGAACTCAATGATCTTAAAGGGCTTTTCCAACCTAAACAATTCTGTGATTTTATATTTGAAGAATATGGCCAGATTTTAAAATGCAAAAACCTTTTGGATGTTTACAGTTGGAGCCTCAAGATCCTTCACGTTCTGGTAACATCACCAGGTACCCACCTCAGTGCTAACATGAAAGTCTAGCTGCAGCATTTGGGTTTCCTCAGAAGATAGGCGCTTCAGAAATGTCACCTCCCTAGCCTCCCCAAACTACAGCATCCTTGCTCCCCCAAGTGCCTTGTCTAGTGATTTTTAATTTTTCCCTTCTCAAAACAAAAGCAAACATTCAAAATGTTTGCTAGAAATTCAGAGTTCAAAATTCTTTGCTTGAAACACAATTCCAGCCACGAGTGCCTCTCTCCTTCAGACAGGCTGACCCTCCCTCAGAGAAGGACACGAATGGTCAGCTTTAAACCTTATAACAAAAGGTTAATTTTTCTTCCCTGACGTCTTGCTGACTAAGTCAAACCCGGAACATGAGGTCGTTGGCTGTGTTTCAGACGTTTCCAAAGCTAGCTGTATACACCCCGATAGCAGTTTTGTGTCTCTTGGCAACAGATAGGTTCTGGCACCCCGAGGACTGGGCGCCTGGGCATTCTTGAACTGCCAAGAGACACAAAGCAGAGACTGGAGGGATTTGATGCCTTGCTGAAAATACATTAAAATACATTCTGTGTTTGAAAAATGAGATGATGTTGTTGTTGTTGTTGTTGTTGGGTTTTGGGTTTGGGTTTTTTTTTTTCCCCCCTGAGCTAGTCCTCCCCCTTCCCCATTCAGCACTAGGGTTTTAATGCCTTGGCTCCTGCTGCCCTTTGCGGATGGCGGCGTCTATCTGGAATGCTGCTCGCCCAGGGGTGATGCTTCCATCGCAGAGCTGTTTTCTTTTCCTTTCCCCTTTGCTAAGAAGGAGAAAAAGGCTAGAGCCACAAGATGAAAACAGTAATTATTTTTTATTTATTCATTTATCTTTCCATCTTGGAAAGAGCTGGCAGTGCAGCATTGCATTGAGGGGGTTTTATCAAAAAGAAAATAAAAATGTATAAAACCAGATGATTTCTACTACAGGGCTGATTCTGGTGTATCTGTTAGATGATTTTGGCAAAGTCTTAAATGCCTTGTGTGTATAACCAGGACAAGTGCTGAAACCACGTAGAATAATTTCTAATGCCCAGCACAGCCAAAAATCTGCTGTCATTCAATCAGTGAATTAAATAAGCATCATAGATTCACAGAATGGTTTAGGTTGGAAGGGACCTTTAAAGGTCATCTAGTCCAACCCCCCTGCAGTCAGCAGGGATATTGGCAACTAGATCTGCTTGCTCAGAGCCTCAAACAACCTGACCTGGAATGGTTCCAGGGATGGGGGCATCATCCTACCTCTCTTTGAAATCATCCCATTTTGTTACCAGTTTACATGTACAGTGGTGGGCAACGATGACAGCTGAGGAGGTGCTGCACAAGTATGTGCTTGGGGTAGGAGGGAGGAAGATGCACGAGGGGATTTCTGCAGTTTCTTCTGCCTGATAGCAATGGCCAGGCAGATGTGGGCAGAGAAGTCATGATGACCAGAGAGCAGGTTCCCATTTTTGTCTGGCTTGTACTGTTGGCTTCAGCAGGACCAGAGTGAGGTTTTGAGTGAGGGCAAGGTGTGGAAGACTCAACTCAGAGAATAAGCTGGAGGAAAAGAGCAAAGTGTGAAATTTTGAGGTTCAAAAAGGTGTGGATGTGACTGAGGAAATGGGATGGAAGAGCCAGGCAGCAAGGCGGAAGTTTGGGGTGGTTTGCATGGCTTTTCTTGGAGGGATTGGACTGGTGCGGTTGTGGCTGCTCTGACTCTGCACTGGGTGGTGCAGAGCCACTTGGGGCATGTCTGATGGCCACCCACAAGCTGTAAAACCACCTCTCTGTTTCATTCAGCAAAGGTAGATTCTCATTTCTTCTGTACTTGTCCCCCCGAGGACCTCTTACCTGTTGTGGAGGGGGTGCTCCTCTGGGTGTGCAAACACCGATAAGGTATGTCTGAGAAGTTCTGTGTTGGTCTTCAGCTAGATGCTGATTTCTTACAGACCCAGAACAAGTGCTTTTTGCCTCCTTTTGTGTTAAATTGCACTGTCCTCTTTTTGTTATACTCTCAAATCTTGAGACTTGACTGTCGTCTTCCAGTTTTAAATAGAGCACGTGGGAAGATCTAAACAGGCAACTTCCTCACTCTGTGTCTGGTGAGGACTTGATACACGTGCCAGCACCAACTCTTGTATTTATTCCTCTCCATTAAATTATATGTTCAAGACAATTTTTAAATGTGTACATGTCCAATGTTAATTTCAGGGAGCCAGATTTTTAAAAACACATATACTTAAATGGTGATGGAGCCCAGCAAGAAAGAAAAAAAATCTATTTAAAATCAATTGTGTGCAAGAAGAAGTCAACAAACAAAAGGGCAGAGACAAGCATATCAGCTTTAATTTAGTACTGGATTCCCTTTGACAGGAGCCATTTAGATAGAGGGCAAAAAATTATCTCACTGAAAAAGGCAGTGATTGATCACATGTTGGTAAGTGAATCAAGTCTGCAAAAAACAGAGGCGATTAAGGGACAAAGAGGAATTATCATATTACAATGTTGCTGCCTGTCAAAGCTCCGTTGTGTTGTGCATTCATGTGTCACGTTGTGACATTCGATCAGCGCTTAACTCCCTGGGACAAAGGGATGGTCGTTAAAAATCTTTAAATGCTGCTAGGAATTGTGCTGGGAGTGTAAATCCCTGTTTTGACTGCTGACAGAGATCTTTAAGCCCCCAAGAATAGATATGCAGGACCTGGCTGACAACTTATTAAGTAGATCTTTAACGTTGGTGTGTTTCTAGCCATTTCTCAACTTCGTTGTTGCTTTGCTGGTCAAAACAAGATGGGTCAGGAGTTGCTGGGGAGAGCAGGCTAGTGCTTCTCACCAGGGAGGTAAGAGCAGCTAAAAATTGGTGAAACCAAGCAGGTTAGTCTCCAGAAAATGGAAAATGGCCCAGGTGAAGCCAGGAGATGGGCTAGTAAAACCTGCTATGGAAATCACAGTGCTGAGGGTGAGGTGGAAGAGGGTTTGTAGGAAGATATGGGGAAAGAAAACAGCAAAGCTGTGGGGAGAAGCTGTCCACTTGGATGGGCTTCTGGGGGTTAACAGCAGTGGTACTGAGGCTGGAAATAGAGGAGAGAAGACATGCAATTTCTGCATCAGCATTTTCCATGGGCTAGACCTTGTTAGTATAAAGACCAGGTCAGCGTCTTTCATGGAGCAGTGTCAGAGCTGAGCACGTGGGACATGGGCAGTGGGTGCGTGCCGATGAGGAGTGACAGGTACCAGAGAGCAGCAGGCTGGAGAGGCTGCAGCAGGCAACCTCGTCCCACAAGCACTGGGCAAGCAGTATCCATGTCCCTGCAGATCTCTGCCTCCTGGCCTGAAGGCATTGAATCATTAAACTTGGAAAGACCTCTAAGATCATTGAGTCCAATTGTCAGCCCAACACCTCCATGCCACAAAGTACCATGTCTACACGCTTTTTGGCCACCTCCAGGGATGGTGACTCCACAAGCTCCCTGAGCAGATTCTTCCAATGCTTAACCACACTTTCAGTGAAGACATTTTTCCTTATATCCAACCTAAACCTCCCTTGGCACTTAAGGCTGTTTCCTCTTTCCTATCACTAGTCATCTAGCAGAAGAGACCAACCCCCACCTGTTCCAACCTCCTTCCAGGGAGTTGTAGAGAGTGAGAAGGTCTCCCCTGAGCTTCTTCTTCTCCAGAGTAAACAACCTCAGTTCCCTCAGCTGCTCCTCACAACACTTGTGCTCTAGACCCTTCACCAGCTTCATTGCCCATCTTTGGACATGAATCTCCCATAGCTTAGCATGTACTGTGATGAGATGCTGGTGTCCTACTTCTAGGGGGCAGAAGCTATTGGCACATTCATAAACCTCTAGAAACCCAACAACCAATGTGCCATTCCATTCAAATAATGTGCTAGAGTTAAAAAAAGTAATTCATCTGTAGGTTTGGGATTTTATGGCCACAGGAGGTCCTTCCAGGGTACCACTGGTATGGCTCTGTCCTTTCCCACCAATGTGGCTTCACTTCTGGACACAGAAGGACACTTGGCTATCCCCTGGATTGCCGGTGCAGGAGGTCTATCGGAGAAGCTCCCTTGCTCTCCTGCTTTTCAGGATCATGCTCACATCTCCTTTTCTTGGTTGTTTTACCTCCAGTACACATGACTAACCAGGGTTTTGCCTGCTTGGGTCTGCACAATGTGTGTGGCTCCATGTGGTTTACCTGCTTGGTGTTTTTGATAGGAAAAAGGAGGGGAGGCCAGTTGTGTGCCTTATCTGAGTACCAGCTCCTCCAAAAAAAAAAAACCACAGTTAAAGATACCTAGATGAACAAGAATGTAATAAGAGAAAAAAACAAAAATCATAAATTTGGGTTGGTTTTTTTTTAAATAATATGTCAGTAAAGTGATAGATCTCAGAGAACCAGCTGTGATTTTCAAAGAGCCTCTGTTTAAGCAAGTATTGCAGGGTAGAAAAGCTTGCTCTGGATTAGAACAGAAAACAAGTAAAGCATCAACTTTTTTGGGGGGGATAAACTGATGCTGGACTGCTTTGAGTGTCTGCACTGTGACTGCATGTCTGGATGTTTCCATTAATAATTGGGGAAAGAAAAAGAGGTGGACAGTGAGTTGGTGGCAGCAGGAAGGAGATGGCAGAGTGTCACTGATGGGAGGCAGCCCTGTGAAGGAGATGGAGCCTGAAGTTAAGTGAGGGAGGACCACAGGGGCAGATGAAAGTCACCACTGGCAAACACAAGGTTAGGCACCCGGGAAGGAGCATCTGAGCTCCTCGTACACAGTGCTGTGCTTTAAATGAACTGTAACCACAGGGGGAGAAAGACCAGAGGGTCGCTGCGGACAGCTCGATGAAGACATCTGCTCAGTGTGCAGCCACAGTCACAAAAGATCAAACAAGACATTAGGCCAGAGGAAGAATGGGTGAGAAAATGTGGAAACTATGATAATGCTCTTAGACCGGTGTCCATAGTGTCCTGATGTGGGTATTGTGTGGAGGTGAGCCCCTTGCTGCTGTGCCACAGGAACCCTCCAGTCTTGGGGGGTGGCAGCTGACGTGGTCAAAGGGAACAGTGGCAGTTCTGTGTCCCTGAAAAGATTGGGACTGTGGAGAAAGATGATGTGAGTAAGAGGATTCGTCAGAGGGCTTCTGTAAGCTAATGCTTGACATACTTAACCTTTCTCAAAATGCTAGAGCAAAGGAAAATCCAATAAAAGCAGAGGCGTGCATCAAGCACTCAGCAAGATGATGTTTCTCCTCCAGTTGAAACACCAGGACCATCAAGCAGCCTCTGTGCTGCCATGGGCTTAGAGCTGCCCTGGCTGTGGCCACAGCTGTCTCACTCCTTGCTCCTGCCATCAGGAGCATCATCTGCTTATTTAGTGACGAGCATATTTTAGCCCCTTTGACACTTTTTGGCAGCAGATACTGAAAGTGCTTTTCATAGCATGGTAGAAATCCAGTCTGGCACAATGTGTTCTCCTCCACTATCAAATCCTTGCTGAGAATCTGAAAGGGTTTGGAGTCACTTCCCATTAATGTGTCTTCTTCTGGAGAGCAGGGCTACACTCAGCAGTGTTTTCACCACCTTCACGGTATCCCTTTGTCGTGGAGAAGTGCTTCTCCTAGTCCAGTCTTGATGCAAGCAATGAGGAAGCCTTGTACAGCTGGTAGGGGACCCCTGGTTGGGGCTGGGGGACATAAGGTATGTTGGGGATGTGGTAAGAGCATGTCAGGCTGCATGGGCTGGTGAGGCTGCAGCTTTTTTTTGGAGGGGAGTACGTTGCACACACATTCCTCTTCCTCACACTTTTTTCTTTGAAGGCCAAAAGAGTTCTTGAGCTGGAAGGGGTGATGAATGTGCAGATACTGAAAAGCCTAGTTGGCTTTTTAAAGTTTTAGTTACTTGGAAATGTGGGCTGGCTGCCATGGAAGAGGGTGCTGGAGGAGGTTGTCTGAACACAAAATACTGGAAAGTCAGATTTTACAGGCATTTAATTTGTCCAGTGTTGTCAAATAAGGATACTAAATGGATATATTTAAACTAATGTTCCTTCAGAAAAAACATATTTATTGAACAGGGTCACTGTGAGTTCACTGGGGCAATACTGGAACAGCACAACACTCTTTAAAGTGAAGATGGAGAGAAACACCTGCTCAGTTTAAAGCCCTTGTAGTTCTGCCCCAAATCTGAGCATGGTGGTAGCAGCAAGCAGTCCTGCATACATGTGGATGTGCTCCATCCAAGGTGACTTTCTCTGCACAGACAGCTCCAGTAGCTGTGTTTTCTGATTGCTTTTTAAACATTTGTCTGCTTTTTTCCTTTAATTCCCTTTTAAATAGTTGCATGGGTTTTAGGAAGTGTAGCAGCATGTCCCCATGACAGAGCAACTGGGGCTTGTTTTCTGCTGTCACCCCAGTACATCAGTGGTGTGAGTGGGAGATGTGGTCTGGAAGTCGTCAAAGAGAGGGCAGATGTTGATATACTGACTATATAATTACAACAGGGCCTTAATCAGTAAAAGATTAATTAAAGTCATCTAATCCATATAAAACCTGTAGAAGCAGAGCTCTGCAGTAGACTGGAGGCTTCCTTTGGGACACTGATGGTGGAACAAGGCCGAGAGTTATCCCAGGTGGGCCACATCTCATGATGCAGCCAGGAAAAATAAATGGGGAGTAGGACTTGCTCTAAGGAATGAACCTCCAACACTGGTAGGTGTCCCCATGTTATTTATTGCTGACTTTTTGATTTTCACTGAGGGTGAAAAAGCATGAGGTGATCAAAACCTCCTGAAAGACAACACATCAAGTAATGGAGGCACAGCACTGGTGCCAAAGTGCAGCCAAGAGGCAGATCAGCTTGATGTCTCCTGCACGCAGCAGCCAGTACTCAGCTGGCTGCAGAACACAGCTGGGATTCAGCATGGCCTAGGAGTGAGCACATGGACCTGCTGCTCCTCTGAGCTTCCAAAGTACTTGGGAGTATCACCTCTTCACTATGGTCTGATCTAGTGAGTGCACATCTGGCCAGAAGACACAAGAAGAGTCCTCATCCTGTTTGGTGCTAGCAAGCCATCTCCACGAAGCAGGACACTACTCTGTGCTTTGTGCGTGGTGAGTAAGATGATGAAGGGCTCTTTGGGGACGAGGGCTGCTGGCCATTGCCAAGGCCCTTGCAAAGCTTCAGATATGTTTAAAACCCCCCAACTTCTCCAAAGACTCAGAAGCAGCATCCAGCCAAACCAGCCCAGTGCCAGGAAACAGCTCGGATGGTGAAGTCTCCTGCCGGCATCGCCGTTCTGCCAACAGCTAATCCCCTGTGAGAGCACAGGAACAAAACCATGCTGCTTGTGCAGCTCCTCCTCAAGCACAGTCTAATTAATAGTAACCCAGTGTCACTGCAAAATTCACACTATGTTTTTCATAGCTAACACACTCAGCATAGAACTTTGCCAAGGATCATGCACCAAAACATGAAGCACAGAACACGCTTTGGCCAAAACACACTTGGCCCACGGCACCTGGTTTGCTTGGAGGCAAACAAAACCCTGGCAGCTCTGCAGATGTTTTCTGCTCCTTCAAAAGCACTGTTTCTCCTTGAGAGCAGGCTGGTGAGCCTGTGGAGCTGTGGGAACCCACACTATAGCTTGTGGTACGTGTGTAGAGCCAAGCTTCAGAGCCTCAGCCTGCATTTTGGTGCCAAACCCGATCCTTTTGTGCCCAGGAGCTGGATGTGTTGCTTGCTTAGTAAAGCAGGCTAATGGTTCTCTGGACTCCTTCACACCAGTGGCTTGGGCAGTTCAAAACAAACACAATTCCAGTTTGGACTGAGCTGGCCCAAAATGAACACCTTGTTTTGTTTTTCCTCCTGGAGTTTTGGACACATATTCCCTATGTGAAGTTTTCTAGTTGGCTGGAGCTGCACGTTGGTGATGTGAAAGAGCTCCAGAGAAATGGATAAATGTTTTGATGTCAAGGTGTCCAGTGAGGGAAAGTTTGTGTTTAGGCTGCCTTCAAATTAGGGAGTTTGGTGGACACTCCATCTCTTTCCAGTACTTCTTCACATTTCCATCTTGTAATCTGTGGACTGATACAGCCACATTTATAAGAACTTTGGGAAATGAATCCATTCCAAAAACTGAAGTCAGAGGGCAGCTGGAGGCAGGTCTCTGCTGCCTCAGGCAGTGGATTTGGCTCACATTTCCAATGCTGAGGCTCACTCAGTTCTCAGAGAAAGGGTTTGAAAAGGAGGAGAGGAAAAACATCACAGAGGAATTGCTGCGGGTGATTCGGAGGACACTGCTATTCCATCTCTTCTGTTGCTCCCCTCTTAAGGTGGCATGCTGTATGCTCACCTGTGGGCACAGCTTCTCCACTGGCTCTTCTCTTCACCAGCCAAGATGTGACAACGTTCCTTTAAGAGCAGGAAGACATGAAGTCATCCTTTGTGCTGTCAGTAGCTGCATTCTGATTCCTCAGAGGTCCCTGTTTTCCAGGGATTGGTGAAGGGCAGTGTTGTGTGTGTGTTTATGGGGTGCTGTGGGTGCATCCATACCATAGGATGAAAATCCAGTATCTGCATAGACCTTTTCAGAGATTTCATAGAATCATTAAGGTTGGAAAAGACCTCTAAGGTCATTGAGTCCAATGGTTGACTTAACACTGCCAGGTCACCACTGCTCTATGTTGTGAAGTGTGACATCTACACATTTTTTGAACACCTTCAGGGATGGTGACCCCCCCCACTTCCCTGGGCAGCCTGTACCAATGCCTAGCCACTCTTTTAATGAAGAGATTTTTCCTAATATCCAATCTGAGCCTCCCCTGGCACAACTTGAGGCCATTTCTTCCCATTCTGTCACTTGTTACCTGGGAGAAGAGACCAACCTCCACCTTGCTGCAACCTCTTTTCAGAAGTTATGAATTTTTTCTGTAGTTATTTAAAAGATGCTTTTAACTGTCTCTGCTTTTAGTTCTGAAAAGCAGATGTTGAAGTGAAGGCTGTGGGAATTTGAAATGGTGACCAGTGAAATTTAGCCAGTGCTTTCTTCACAACTGGTGAACCTTTGGAACTATTTTAAGCAGACCCAGGATGAAGGTGTTGGGGGTGATGATCTTTGAAAACAAGCAGAAGAAAACAACCACAGAAATAGCTACACTGAAGAAAAACCAACAACATGAGGCATCCCATGGGCAAAGGTAGCTTTAAAATGTCCCACTTTTGGACAGTTTTTGGTCAGCATTTGTATGGTCCAGAAGACACATGGGGAACCTGGTTTCATGAGCTCCTGTGCTTAAAGAAGTGGTTGATGATCATAGCTGGTCTGTTGTTCCTTGGCTACCTGTTGCTGTTGTTGATGTTACTCTTAGGTGATGGACAGCCTGCTCCCAGGAGTACTTCATGGGCATGAAGCATGTCTCAGACCCTGCAGCCTGTTTGCTCCTGTGCATTTGTAGCCACAGTGAGACAATTCCCTCAAGCATTGTTCTGTCAAATGCTTTTTAGTTAAGTCTTCTAAGTTTTCTAACCACTTTGCCCCTTCGTTTTCAAGTCAGTAACTTTTATTATGAAAGCCCTGGGGTATTGATAACTCTTGGGGAAATTCCCTGAGGCTGCTGAGCAGGAATCTGCCTTGGTGACAGAGTTGCTTCCAATTTTTCAGCAAAACAGCCTGTAAACTGTGCCATCAGCTAACAAGTACGGGATCCCTGCTGGGTAATGTGTGGGATCCTGGAGTATTTTTATTTCCAGGGTGATACCCTCATGGTAGCATGTGGAGCTGCAGCTGGGCCACCAAGGAGCATCCTGCTTTGGGAAGATGAACAGAGAATATGTTCCTCAGGATTGCCATGCCTAATTAGCCTCAAGTTCTGGTATTAGGAGATGTTAATGAGCTGGAGCATATAAACTAACCACAGGGAAAAAAAACAACCAACCTTTAAATGGCTGTGCTAGTGGTAGGAAAAGTAGTGCTGCTGCAGGGAGACCTGACTCACAGCTCAGGGCTGGTGGCACGGGGCAGGAGGTCGCGGTGGCCAGCTTGGCACACGTGGGCATGGCCCATCTCATCTCAGTGGTGCAGCAGAGACAAGTGGGGTGGTGGAGAGGAGGTGTGGTCATTTTCTGTCAAATGATGTCATTAGCATGAGGAAGGTCTGGTTTGGGGACTGTTTATTTTGGGCTTGCAGCACTGGTGGTGACCAATATACCCAGTATACCCAGTATGGCAGGCTAACAGCCTATAGCTTCAGTTGTGCACTGCCTGTTCACATTTGATGTTGTACTCTGTTTATCATCCCTTTTTTTAACTCCCTTTTTTCCATGGTGAAGAGAAAGGTTTAACAACAGAAGCAGGAGATGGAATTCATTTGAATTTCTCTATCAAAATCCAGAGAGGTTAGAGGAGTTCATTCTTTCTACTTAATTTTGGCTCATTTGGCACCTTTCTTTAGAGGCAGGTGAGGAAGTTGCACTTCATTCTCTCCTTTCCATCCACCTCCATCATGCACTATTGTACCAGCTGTTGTATTCATTATTTCAACAAAGTGCCTTGTTTATGGGCAAGCTAAGCTTCCACCACCTAAGAATTTTGTTCTTCATACTGGAAAAAATACCTTTTTTTGTTATTTGATTTGTTGTGGGTTGTTTTTTTTCTCATTTCTTTGTTCTTTTTTCTCTCATTTCTTTGAAACTGTCTAAAACAGACATGGGAAAACAACAACATCAAAAACAATAAACCAGCTTGCCAGACTCTTAAGTGAATTGATTGCATTGAAGAGCAGAATTGGAGAGGAGCTAGCACAGAACCCCTGATCAGGCAAGAAGGGAAGGGGTAACGTGGCCACAGCAAGGATGTGAGACTGGGGGAAAGCTCTGAGAGGAAGAAGGAATTGAGGTAGGGAGGCAGATGAGAAGTGTTTGAAGTTGGTTAGCTGCCAGCCTGGGGTGAGTCATGAAGTAAAAAATGTGTGTGTCAGATGGGCAATTGACAGAGGGGTGTTAGGGATACCCTGCCTGGGACTCTGTGCTGCTAGCCACCACATCCATACATCTAGGCTGAGTTTAAAAGAGAGCTTACATTCAACTGATGAATGAAGTTTCTTGAACTTCATGGCCCAAAGCAGTTGGTCAGTGAGGTCCCTTCCAGCCATGGAGCCCTAGGGTCCTGTAGGGTATTTGCCTTGGGGGAGTGGACACTTTATAATATTTTGGCCATAAACTCCATGTCTTTCTGCTGGAGCTCTGGATTATCCTATTGGATTTGGTGGAGCACATTGTGTGTGCTGCAGCAGCTAGCCTGTAATCATGCAGCAAGTAGCCAGGGATAAACTGGCCATGTCATTGGCTGCCAGTGAGGCTGGCAGCTCCCAATGGTTGGTTTCTTCAGCACATGGCCACTCCAGATAGGCTTTAGATCAAAGTTCCTGCCAAAGCCTCAGAGATATATGCATTTTTCAAGGATGGAGGACAAGCATTTGGGTACTTGGTTCTGACAGCAATAAAACTGCAGCTAGAGTGCTCTGCTTGGCTGTCCTAAGGGCAATGCCATGCTGTTCTCATTGGAAGATGCCTTCCAAGTCTGACTTTGCTGTCTAGGGTCGAGGCTGGGCTGATCACCAAACCAATGACAGATGCTCCCTGTTACCTCCTCTTCCCCCACCCACCCTGGGAAGGAAAAGAGATAAGAGAGGCAGAGAGACTTGTGGATTGGAAAATAAAACTACTTGAATGATAATAATCATGATAAATGAAATATATACAAATATATACAAAACCCAATACCCAAACCCCCCTTGATGGTAACTATGTCACCACTGATACTGCAGCAGAAGGCCTCAGCATCAGATGAGAGCCAGGCTCAGGGGCTGGATCCTGGTACTGGATGCAGGAACTTAGGGCTCAGAATCGAGGGCAGAACAGACAGAGTTCTCCTCAGATGCCAACCACCAAAACATAGAATAGAGGAAGACCAAGAAGCAAGACTCTGATGCCACTGAAGGTGTCATGGAGAAAGCCATGTGCAAATGGGTACCATACCTTAAATGCTTCTTCTGCAGACTGAGGTGGTGATGGGACTCATTTATATGCCCACAGGAGGGGAAAGCTCTAGGATGTGTGGGGCACTTATGCTCCCACGCACCCTTGAAGGAACAACTCCCAAGAGCTGGCAGCCAGTGTGGAAGGAAGCAAATGAAGACAAGTCATCCTCATTTCCAGTTGTGGTGTTTTGACTTAGTTCAAATCTTTATCTAAGAAATCTAATGGGGAAATATAAAAATGTAAATTTATGAATGTTCCAAAGAATAGGAAGAAAAAGCAAAAGACCTGGGAGAAAATACCACAGTATTTTCATTCTTTTAATGATAACTGGTGGGGTTTTTCAGTGCTTGGGGATGAAGGACTTACTGTGTTGGTCTGATTACAAAGTACTTGTAGAGCCCAAGTGTAACCATTACAGACAGTGCTCATTTTCTGACATCCTCTATTCTTGAGCTCTGGAAACCTAATACCAGCTATTCCCCATCCAATTTATTGCATCCAGCTTTTTAAGACATGGGCCAAATAGTGATTGCAGATGCTATAATCAACATTTTTTTGTTAATGATTTAGAGTTCTATTTGCAAAAATAATAAGGTCTGCAGAGCTCCATGGTACAATACAAGAGGAAAGCTCTCCTGATTTTTATAGCCACAAGTTAATTGAAACTACAGAGCCTGGAGTATGCAAGACAGTCCGAGGGTGAATCAGAGAACCTCAGCTCCAGGATTATTGGAGCCTGTTGGGTGGTGAAATGGGCTTAAATGTCAGCTGTGGGCTTGTGCTTGTGACACACCTGGATGCTTGGAAGAAGCTGCTTGATTCCCCATGGCAGCATAAGTGGGTTTTGGCCACTGTCTGTTAAAGTTGGGCTGTGCCCTTCAATCACATTCCTTGCAATTTTCTGTAAGTTCCTTGCAGCTTTTTTGTAGGTTCACAGAAGAACTGTTCCATGGCCCCATGGAGTAATAACTGAGCTCTTGGGCATGGGCACCACAAGGAAACAACAAACCAAGACACTTGAAAGGATCAGCTCTTGCTATAGAAGAAAATAGACGTGCTCTATGTTCTCTCAGCTTGACCAGCACGGTTGGATGCTAAGCAGATGGGTTTTGTTGCTGCCACAGCTCCTGGCTACTCCAGGCAGGACTGGTGAGGCCCCTCAGTCTCTTTTCTCTTTTGTCTGTTTGGATTTTCAGCTTGTGAGTAGAGAGGTCTTGATTCATGCTTGGCACAACACGGCTCTGATCTCAGTGGCAGATGCCAGAATAGAAAGAAATAATGAAAGTAACCCAAAATGTGTGAGTCAGCAGTAGGTGTGATGGGGGTGCCTCTTCTGCTTTGTCTGGCTTTGCCTTTTCTTACTTCATCCACTCTGCCTTCAGCTTTGGACTTAGCTTCTCATTTCTCCTCCTATTTTCTTCCTCTGTCTTCACTCCCTTTTATCTTTCTTTCTCTTGCCATTTGTAGTGGCGTCCCTGCCCATGGCAGGGGGGTTGGAACTAGATGATCTTTAAGGTCCCTTCCAACCTGAGCCATTCTATGATCTTCTTACTGCCCACTGCTGTGATGTGGCCACATAGTGAGAGAGTGATGTTCCTCACAAAGCTTGGAAGAACTTGACTTTTCAGGTAACTAGAAAACTCTTTCCTTTCCACTTCAGCTCCCTGGCACCCCCTTGGTACCATTAGTGCCATCTCGGCAGTAGACATCTCATTTATGGAACTTTGGAGTGTTCCTTCCTTCCTTCTCTAAACACAACACTGTGTCCTGGTGTCATTGCAGAAGTGCTAACTGCAGTCTGTACCTCTTTGAAAAAATGCTGAATTGCTTTAGTTCTTCACTGTGAATTGCTGATTTTATTTCCTTCTAACCCTACGTAGAGTTTCTCTAGTTCTGGAGGTCACTGGAGCTTTGTAAGTGCAGCCAAAAGTGTTTTAAGTAGTTATTGTGCAGCATAGTAATGCCATCCATCTCCTGTGCCATTATTATATCTAGAAAGTTGGATTTGATCTCCATTTTTATATTTAAAGCAGAATTACTGGCAAGCTGCCACAGCCTGTAAGGCACACAGAGAGTGGGAGCTTGTTCATAAAGGTTTATTTGAGTGTAATGGTATTACCTATTGGTTTGGGATAGTTTTCAGCAAATCAAGAACTGCTGGCAGCCAAATGGTTTATGAAGAAGGTCTTTTCTCCTTAACTGGTCTTATGTTATTCTTTCCTCTCCAAGTTTGTCTGTACTCTAACAATGATTAGATCTTTTTAATTGGTAGTCTTGTAAACTTCAGTTGCTAGCTTGCCCAGAAATACTTTGCCTTTTGGCTTATATATATATAAATATATCTGTATATACATATATAAAAAAGAAGAAACAACCCAGAAAATAGTAGTGGAATGTAAGTCTGTGGCATATTGAATTAATTTCCTGTTCTACTTCTGCCTCAGCTAACAGACAAATAACCAATTTGTTAAGGGCTCTGCTACTTCCTTCAATCACTTGCTTACAATGCACTTTTTCCATTTTATTTCCTAGTTCTTCCATTTCAATTCCTTTCATCCCCTGCAGGTCTCTTTCTGTTTTGGTACCAACAGCAACATACCCTTTGAAGGTGGGCAGGATCCTTCTCCTCCCAGCAACCCCATCCACCCTCTGCTACCCAGGTTTTCTGCATGACCCCTGGCTTGAAGGATGCCAAGCTCTTTGATGAGCATCCCTTTGCATTCCCCTTGCCAAGCCATGGGGACCCAAACCACAGGTCCCATCAGTGCCACCTCCTTATTGATTAGCCTTGCCTTTCTGGTGGCAGCAGGAATTACAGCCACTTCAAGCAGATCCCCAGTTGATCAAGCTGTTTCTGGGAGCACTGAAACAAGAAAGTCAGAGAGGAGGAGGTTGTCTGTGATCTGTACTGGGCAGCAGGATTAAACAGTCATAACAAACAGGGCTTTTATTATTTTCCTCTCCTGCTGAATGATGGATTCTTTTGGAGACTGGTACAGCACTGGGTAACTAAGTGTGATGTGGCTTTTTGTTCTTTTCAGTTTATTTTGTGGGTTTATAGAAGCACAGAATCATAGAAACATTAAGATCATCAAAGACTTCTAAGATCATCAAATCCAACCACCAACCTACCACCACCATGCCACTAGACTGTGTTCCCCACTACCACATCTCTCTTTTTTCAACACCTCCAGGGATGGTGACTCCACCACTACCCTGGGCAGCCTAGGTCAATGCCTAACCACTCTTTCTGGCAAGAAATCTTTCCTGATATCCAATCTAAACCTGCCCTGGTGCAACTTGAGGCCATTTCCTCTTGTCCTGTCCCTGATAACCCAGAAGAAGAGACCAACCCTCACCTGACTCCAGTCTACTTTCAGGTAGTTGTAGAGAATGAGAAGGTCTCCCCTGAGCCTCCTTTACTCCCGACTTAACAACCCCAGTTCCCTCAGCTGCTCCTCACAACACTTGTGCTCTAGACCTTTCACCAGCCTCATTGCCCTTCTTTGGACACACTCCAGCACCTCAATGTTCTTCTTTTAGTGAGGGGCCCAAAACTGAACCCAGGATTCAAGGTGTGGCCTCACCAGTGCCAAGTACTGGAGAAAACTGTATTTAGGAAAGTGCTTGTGGTCCCTCCACCAGGGATGTCTTTCCAGAGAAATTGAGGCAGTAGGGATTAAAAAAACCCAAACACCACTTGGCATTTCTGGGTGAACTACCTTAACTGCCTAATGGTTCCTTGTAGATACACAACCCTGAAGGAAAATCAGTAAGGAAAATAAGAGATGTGTCATTTGAACCTTCTTGAGCAGAAGAAGTTGAAGAGGGCTTCCAGGGGACTCTGATGAACAGGGGAGGAAGTACATCAATTCAATTGCTGTACTGTGTAGAGAGTAATAGGTATTTTATTACCACAGACTATCATTTAGTTACAAACCAGAATGGAGCAAGCTCTGCTCTCAGGTGGTGTCTGCACAAGTGCAACTCTATGAATGTCACCTGAGTTTGTTTCTGTGGTCAAGGACAGGATTTGGGTCAGGTACTTCAAAAGCTGCACATAAAATACTACAGAATCACAGAAATCATTAAGGTTGGAAGAGAGCTGTAAGATCATCAAGTCCAACCCATGCAAGAAAACTCTCCAGGCTGGCACCATAGCAGTGTCTGTTAGGGCAGCAGTTGTTGTGTCTGGTTTGACCATAAAAATACTTTGGCCTGAGACTAGAATTTGATAAATAAGTTAAATAAGATTATTTCAGTGCTGATGGTACAAGGTTGTATGTATGCTGAAATAACAGTGCAGCCCTGGCTGGCTGAATGAGAGGGGTGATGCTAAACAGTCTTGTGTAGGGGGAATTGAGGAGGTGCAGTTGGTTAAAGGATCTTTGGTCTTTTAAAAGAATCTTCAATGGTTGTAGGCACCTCTAGATTTCAGGAGGCTCTGCAGGTGTTCCCTGTGCAACTCAGATGTATTTCTCTGGGAAGCACACCTCAAGCAAATTGTGAATTAAAAGCTTGGTGAGGATGGATGATCAGGAGCTAGCACCAGTGTGGGTAGCACAGCATTTGGCTGAACCAGTTTAATAGCAGCTTTAGTATGGGGGGGAAAAAAATAACCTGGGCCACTTTTTACCATTTGAGAGGGGTTTTTTGTGTGTTCAATGTAATGTTCCCAGAAAGCCAGTGGGAAACTGGGGAGGGAACATGTGTGAAAACCAACAGCAGAATTCTCATTGTTTTCTGGCAGTTCTTTCTGACCAGCTACCCCAGTCAGTTTTCCTTTCTGGTTTTGCTGCTGTCATACAGTAACAGTTTTAAATTTCCCATGCTGGAGGGAGATGTCAATATCAAACTGAGAATTAAGTAAATGGTTCTGATTGGAATTGGAAGGAAAAAAAAAAAGTGTTACCTGCTTTAAGCTAAGTTTTAATTAAAGCTAATTACACAGTCATGTAATTTGTGGTTAGTTAATCCTGAGAGGTAAAAAATCAGAAGTAAGGCAAGAGGCATGTCCTCACCCAGACACATGGTAAATGCTTTGTGGGTTGGCAAGGAGACATGAAATTCCTTGCTTTGCAGGTTTACATTTGAGTGACTTTGTGTCCCTTCATGTGCTTTTCCCTCTGGGACTTTTGGGAGCTGTGTTTAATACAGAGCTACTAGGACACCCATGAGTTATGGGATAATAATCCCATGTCAGATACTTGGAGAATGAAGCTTATTTTACCAGAATTCCCTCTGATGGAAGCAGGGCCCCTAATTCAAACTGGAGTGCTTTTTAAGAGACATATACATGCATACAATAAAATCCAGGGAGAACAATTTGCATAGAAAAGCCAGGAAACAGCTGGGCTTGCAGGCAGCTGAGATTTTAGGGGTTGTTTTCTTGGGGAATTAGGAGTAGAGGCAAGCAAAAGAATTTTAAATCCAGGCTGCTTTTGAGAATTTTGGTAATATTGTGTATGTTGGAAGAATTTTGACACACACAGCTGTGTGCTGGCTCCTGAGACCAGGTCATTTTACCTAACATTAATATTGAGGTTGTTGTTCTTTGTTATTATCAGCTAGCAGTAAGGGTAAGAGGCACTTATGTGTCTGGGCCATATGTGTATGTATTTGCTCTTCCTTTAAATTCTTTCCCATCAATACAATTTAGCACAATCAATGCCAACAAAATTATTTTGAAAGCAGATTAGATTAAAAATCTCATTCCTTACTGAGTTTCCCATTGACATGTGAGATGATCCTTAGAGAATTAAGATGTGTCAGGGACAGAAATGCTCATGTGAGGTTGCTCAGCCTCTTGCTGGACATTTTGTCTTTAAATATGTGATGGAAGTGCCTGGCCAGGCTAAATTCAGTCAGTGCAGAACACTTCTGAAGGCTGGTGACTAACACCAGAGCAGGAAACTAGTATTTGAAAAGCATTTTTCTGTACAAGCATGTAAGTGGTTTTATTCCAGATCATCTTGCTGATGACTTAGGGATTTCTAAGAAGCAGAACAGGACTGTTCATGCTGGGAAGGTATATCTGAGTGTGGGCTGAACCATTTCCAAACCCCATCTGGCTGGGATCTGCATTGAGAGCATCTCAGGTTTGGTTGTTTTGATTTTATGTGGAAGTGTGATACCATCTGATGATTATTGAAGCCTAATTCTTGCCCTCATGTAGCCAGGAGGATGCTTTCCAGTTTTGAGATGATGGACAAGAGGATAGTGCAGGCAGCCCTGGATCAGAGTGATGGGACTTGCACTCTGTTCCACTCCCCAAAACCACTGTGCAGTGATGGTAGAACAACCTAAGCCCTCTTTCTTCCCCCATCACCCTCTTTATTTAGAGGCTTGACTGAGGCTGTATGTGCACACATCTTGGTAAAACTGTAATAACTAACAGGTTCAGCCCATGGCATCTATGAAAGAGTCCTTTCTTTCCTGGGTTTTGGTTGAACTCACTGGTGTCCATCCCACATGCTGCCTCTCTGCAGTGATGGAGCCAGTTCTGATTGTGCAGAGTAGGTGCCTGCAGCACTTGTCTCTCAAAGTCTTCAAGGCAGGATTCTCTCTTTTCTACATCTCATGAAAGCAGACCAGTGCAGATTTGCAACTCATAAATGTGAACTCTTAGACTGCTCCTGCTCTGCCTGTGACCAATTCATATTTTGATAGCCAAGGTAAGTCCCAAGACTGGAAAACTATTCAACTACCAGAACACTGTGGTTCCAGATGGTTTAGGATGATGATTTTGTAGAGGTGTGTTAGGGTCATTTGGTATTGTTGCCACTTCATGCATCTACTGTAGCAAATAATTTAATGGAACATAAGTGAGGCCATGACTTTGGAACTGAAGTTTGGGAGCCTCTCATTGTTACTGCTTTGTTGGTTTGATTTAAAACTCTTTTTAGAGACATATTGTCCCAGCCTAGCTTAAAAGGGAAGGGGGATGGGACAATCAGCAGTGATTTATTTCTTCAATGCATTTTAAATAAGTAGACCCCCAAGAATGAAGCCATGAACCATAATTACTTTACACTGGTCACAAAAGTTGGGCTGTCCCTGCTGCAGGCTGATTATTTGTGAGCATAAGTGAAGGCACTGCTCAGGTTGGAAGCTGTGACTTACTCTGGGTCTCACAAAATCTGTTCTCTGGTAGCAATTTCTCTCTCAGCTTCTGAAACCTAACAAATATTTTTGCCATGTTTGGTGAAGAACATTATCAAGATGTTAGCTTCCAGTTAAGCTACTAGGTAGAGAGGTTTCACTGAGTGTTGTGTGAAGGTTGGCTCTTGTTGTCTTGCTTTCTTCTCCTGGAATGAATGTGGGGAGCAGGATGTTGGAGGAGGATGAGATGATGAGTTGCCCTGACTCATCCTGCCAGTGAAGAGGTGGTGGGGTTCAGAAACCTTTCCTCCACTCCTCACAGCCTGTTTTGTTTGCAGGGTTGGAAGTCCTGGACATTACTGTGCATACATGTATCACTTATCAATGTAATTAGAATTCAGACTTCTTCCAAACTGTCCAAAATTGCATGATTTTTGTGGATATGTTGGTTTGTGTGGTGACTGAACTGAGAAGCACACATTTATGCACATCTCTAATCAGAGTTTCTTTTTAGGCTTGTTATGCATTGTACATCACACAGCACAATGCCATTCTCAAGTTTCTTGATGCAAGAAGGACAAGAGGAAATGGCCTCAAGTTGCATCAGGGGAGGCTTAGATTGGACATTAGGAAAAGTTTCTTCCTCAAAAGGGTTGTCAAGCCCTGGCACAGGCTATCCAGGGAAGTGGTGGAGTCACCATCCCTGGAGGGACTGAAAAGACATGGAGATGTGGTGCTGAGGGACATGGTTTAGTGGTGACTTGGTAGTTTTAAGTTATCAGTTGGACTTGATGATCTTTAAGCTCTTTTCCAACCTAAACCATACAATGATTCTGCAGCAGGAGTTCCTGTAGGTCCACTCCCACATCCATACACTGTCCCTTCTCTATCCTTGTCCTCCCTCTTCTGTGCCCTAGGTGCACTTCCTTTGGAGGAAAAGCTACATGGAAAGGCATAGAGCTCCTTTCCAGATTGCAATCTCCTAAATTAAAGCAAGCAAAATCCATTTGAATATTACATTTGCCTACAAGGGCCTCCTGCTAATTTCTGTGTTTTTTACAATTGCATTTTCCTGGTTTTGTTTAGGCTTTTTGTTTCTTCATCTTTATCACTTCCCTGCTGCTGACTAAAGGAGCTACACAACAGGGGAAAGTGTGACTAACTCACTGGCTGCACAGAGGAAAGAGTGAGACTGCTTCTACACATGCTGGTGATAAATGCACACAGTAAACAGAATGGAAAAGTAGAGAAAAACAGCTTTTCTTTTTTAATACAGTCTTTTTTTTTTTAATATATATCCATGGAGGGAGAGAGAGAGAGAGAGCAATATTAGTCATTTCTTCCAGAAAGTATAGGTTAAAGCAACTTCCATCATAAGATTTCTCACAGAAGCAGCAATATCAGCTTAAAAAGTGTGCTTCCTCCTGAAACTATTTTTAACATCTCTTGTTTGAAGTTGTAAGAGAGAAAAAAAAAGAGAAAAAAAAAGTGTTTTCCCCCCTTTTTTTCAGTGTCTTCTTTGGTTTGACAACAAGTTACAGAGACAGAGTTTTTCTCTTTCTCTCCCACGTGCTCAGGTCCTGTGTCAGCTTGCCAGGTCTTTCCTGTATCAGTTGGGAGGGAAAAGGTTTAATCAACAGGAGAAGGGCAGTGGGATTCACCCAGGCATAGGTCCCAAAACTGGGTTTAACTCTGGTTGCAATGGAGTAGATTCCAGATGACAGCATCCCTTTAATTAAGTGATGTAACGCCGATGATTTAAAGCCTACTGAAGTCAGTGGAAAGATGCCATGGACTGTGAAGAGCTCTGGAGCAGGTCCAGTCTCCTTTTGTGGTATAGAAATGATGCTTTAACAATTTAAGAGCCTGAAGAGGCTGAATGGAGAAGCACAACCAGCGACCTGCTCACATATGAGGTCAGTGACAGGGAAGAAATACAGATTTGAGCTCAACCCTGGCTGATTCAGGTGCTAGTAAAGAGCCACATTTTCCTTCCCCCAGTGTTACAGCAGAGCTGCTTTCCTATTTTCCTTCCCAGCATCCCAAGTGTGGCTTTGGAAAGGGAAGGGAAATCTGGTTTGTGTGTGAATGCAGTACTCTGATGTTTGTTTAATGTCTCTGTGTACTCTGAAAGTTAGTCCCATGCTAATGAAGTTACAAACCCTACATTATCCATAGAAGTGTCAGTGGTGCAAAATTTAATCATAACTCAGGGAATGTATTTAAACCACCAGTGAGTTTACTTTACCCTTGAGTTGATAAATTGCAGAGCTTCATTTGGTTGGAATCAGCAACTTTAGGTGGGATTCAATAGGGAATAGGGAGCCAAAGGACTAAATTCTTACCCTTGGTTTTCTGCTCATGCATGGGAATATCCTAATGTTTGATGTTCAGATGGCAGGCCTGGGAAGCAGTGCATGGAGGGAATGTCACTCTGCAGGTGTTATGGCCAGGCTGCTCCAGCTCACAATCCAACTTGCCAGTTAAATGATTTTGGGGGCTTCTTCTCTTTGATAATGTATGGCAAAAAAAAAAATCTGTCCCCAGGATCTGTCTCACTTTACCTCCTCTCTTCTGCATGAACTTGCTGGTTGCCTTTCTTCTTCTGTAAGTCACCACCATCAGGAATGATAATAAGATGGTGAACTTGGAGCCAGAGAGGGGGTGATAAGTGTTTCTGAACTGATTCTGATGGTTTGTTTTCCCCTTTCTAGTCCTAGCCTAGAAAGGTCCCATTTGTACAGTTGGCTGCAAGGCTATAATTGTCTAGGTTCCAATCTGGGAACTGGAAATGCCTTAATTCTAATATTAGCTCCTGCTACTAGATTTACATAGTGAGAGCAGGTGATTTTCCATGATAATGTATGTCTGTAACACTGCCTGCATCCTCAGCTGTGTATAAAAAGCAGTGTAATTCCCCTAAAGCTAAAATCTGTCTTGTAGCAATAAAAAAAAAGTACTAACAGAGATAATTTGAAGGGGATTTATTTATGATGTGCTGTTAAGTAACATCCACATTTTGGGTTTTGCTCTTTGTGAAACCACCTAAAGAGAGCTGGGCTGCAAGGGTGTGTTTGGGCATTGCTGGCCAAAACCCCATGGATATTGCTGAACCCGTGTGGTAAAGGAGGGTTTTCTGTCTTTGCTGTTGCTGAGGTCTGTAAGGTAAGCCCCAGGACCATGAAAGGTGAGCAGAGATGGTGCACACAGCTCCTGAACCTTATATTTTGGGTGTAGGTCTCCCATCTATGACCTTGGAGCCACTGGTGGCTCTGTGAGCACTGCCAGCTCGTGCCTGTACGGGGTCTAGGTTTGGAGCATCATTTGTGTTATGACTGTTTCAGTTCCCAAAGGTGGGGTGATGGCCTCAAAATGAGGGTCAGGAAAGTTATGAATGAGGTTGTGAGCTTGACAGAAATTTCATTTTGTTTGGTATTTCTTCTGCTGTTTGGGGTTGCACACAGTTACTGGTCTGTTAAATGAGGTCACAGCCAGGAAAGAAAGTTTGGGAGCTGCTGCTTTTGAGCTTGGGTTGAAATTAATTGTATGTATACCTTGGAGGGTTGTACTGGTTTTTAAACAAGACAGCTGGGTTAGAAAAACAGTCCAAATTCATTGTGGAACACATTGTGTGATGGCCAGCTCTTGAACCTTGCACTCTCTTGGTGTGCTACCAACCAGAAATTTCAAATTGGCTGCTTCAGACTGGCCATGGAGTCACCTAGATATTTCATCCTGTTATTTCAAACATTTCCCAGTGGCTGCAGGTGCTCCAGGGCCATGGAGGAGTTCATTGTAGCCAGAGTTGGAAAGGTTGGTCTGGTGTAGCTGTGTAGCTTGTGTTACAGCCACAGATATTTAAGCAGCAGAAAAGTGGATGTAGAAAGGAGGAGTGGGTTGGCTGAAACTAGCTTGAGAAGGAAAAGCCTGGCCAACATAGAATTGGATGTGAAAAAATGCAATACCAAAGGTGTCAGCTTTGTGGCTTCAAAGGAAAATATTCTCTTCATTTTTCTAGGATTAAAATGCCTATAAAATAATACACTTTAAAAAGCCAAGTGCTCCTCAAACACCAATTCAAAATGCCAAAAAATCTCAATTTGCAGAAGGAAAAACCTACAGCAAAATTACTGTGTTTTCATGCACAAAACCTCTGAGCTGCCTGGAAAGCAAAAAACTGCTAAACCAGCAGGGCCAGGTGCTTGTGTGTGCTTTTCAAGGGGAATTTCTCTGTAGGGCTTCCTTTCTTGGTAGCTCCTTCACTACCCATCTCTTCTTCTCTCTGATTCCCTTCCATCCTCTTTACTTTTCTGATCTGATATTGCCCAGAGGATAATTTTTGAGGTGAAATGTTTATATGCAGGCCATCTTCATACAAATGAGTCATTTATGTATTCTTTTGAG
>VWZX01006857.1:526189-686219 GCA_013399015.1 Galbula dea | reverse complement strand
TTAAAGGTGTTCTGCTTAGGCATGAATTGCTAATTAATTTCCAATTCACTGTGCTTTGGGAATATTCAGTTGGAGGAGCAGGCACAGCCCTCCCTTGCCATCCATGCCCAAGGGATGCCACGTGGGCAGCTGCNGGGTTGTGGAAAAGCAGGAAAGGAAGGTGGGGATTTGGTATGCTTCCTGCATCTTGGGGAGCTGTGCTCTGTGTTAGCTGCTGATAAGGAGGTCTTTAAACCCACAGGTTTTTAAATGCAACACATGGTTAAGCACCAGGGAAAATAGATGCCTTTTCTGTGGCTAAAGAGCCATTCTCTGGCAAAGCCTGTGCTGTTTTGGGGCAACCCATGCCAATACTGTTTGGCTCTAGGGAAAGAATGTCCCTAAGTATTTCTGAGATGAGTATTCAGAGGAGCTCCTGGACCACCAAGCTCCTGCCCTCATGTAGAGGAGAGGCATGAAGAAGCACCAAGGACTCACAAACAGCAGACACTGCTCTCCAGCACAGCTGTTGGCTTCCACATTCCTGCAGCCATCACTCCAGAAAGCCAAGCAGGGCAGGACACATGCTGATGCATAGGAGGTGGCTGAAATGAAGTGCAGGCTGCACCAGAAAATTTGGATGGGCTCCTTCAGCTATTTTTCTCCATTCACCTTGCTGGGAATGGTGGAGCAGTGCAAGAAGTTGTTCATCTTCTTAGACACAGTGGAGGCATTGGTTCCCAGACAGGTCCCAGGCAGCTGCAGAGGTATGGATTTACTTGGCCTATTAGGACAAATATCTCTGTGTGTGTACACAGTTCTGCTGGTCAAACTGATTAGAACCACTTCAATCCTTGCTCTCTTCAGTCTACAAGGCATGTTTTGATTAGAAAAGACTTGTGACCATCCTCTGCTCTATCAGATGCACTTTCCTGGTCCCCAGGAAGGAAAGCATTCATAGCTCAGTCCACACTCAGGATGTGAGCCGTGGGTTTATCTGGTGCTGCATGCAGAGCCAGGGTAGACACTTGCAGGTATGAGGCACTCTGAAGCCCTACCATGTGGCATTGCCAAGAGCAAAGCCCTTCATAGATACCTTCATGGCTACCATAGCTGGCTGTGATGATGATGGGTTATTCCATCACAGGCTCCATCCAGCCTGCAAGACACGATGGTGGTGGCACACGTGGTGGCCACCTCTGTACTCGGTTGGTTCTCTGTGTTTAAAAGCTGAAGCTTCCTTACTGCACTTTCCTCCTCTCCCTCTCTCTCCCCTTCATCTCCCTACTCACATGAGCCATGCATTTTCAGGGAACCAAAGAAATCATGTCTGTCTCCCAGTTCTTTGGGTGGCCCTGTGAGAAGACCATGGGTGCAGGTGTTTATGTTCAGAAGTCACAGAGCTCCTGCACGCTTGCAGTAGGTCCCACATTCATGAGGATGTTTTATAAACCCCAGCCCCTGAGACCATTCTTCCCTGCTAGCACTTGAGATGGTGTCTCCAAGTGTTGGCAGACACGGCACCAACTCCACTGCAGGCTGCCCCAAAGCAGTGATTGTATTTGCCTGCTTCCTAGCAACTTTCTGGGCTGGTTCAATTACAAAGGGCTTGGAAAAACGCATTCCATCTGGTTTTCCGACCCCAGATGCGACCACCCCAAAGAGTGATCTAATTCTTCTGTATTTAGACTTGAAAACTTCTCACCAGTTGGTGGTGTGGGAAATCAAATAAGAGTCCTTAGGAGCAATAAGATCCACATGCTGCCCTAATTGCACATGGAGCTAGAGTGCTGCTCCTACCCTCGTGCATGTGCAATGCTGCTGTCAAAGGCATATTGTTAGGCCTGGGGAAAACCCACAAATCTTAATTTGAGCAATAATTTAATGTGGTCCAATAAGTAGCTATTCATGATAGGGCCCCTTCGTGTCTGGTGTGGTGTGAGGAGAAGGCAGGCAGGCAGGCAGGCAGGACTCATGGGCAGCCTTGGTCTGTAGACCAAGGTTTGTGGAAAGGGATTAGTATCTCAACCTGCTTTTCAGGACTGTTGTTTTAGTCTGCATTAGATCATCTAAGAGTGTTGGTCTTGTTTTAATGTGTGGGGTTTTCTGTTGTTTGGTTGTTTTTAATTAAGACAAAAAAAGCTGCTGCCTTGCACTTCCGCAGACTGAATCAGGAAGGCAGGGTACGTTGTGGGGAAGGAGAGGCACAGCCCAAACTGGGCAGTGGGAAAATGTCACACAACCACAATGGGAAGCTGGAGCATAAAAATTCCTCCTTCCTCTGTTCCATGCAAGGCACTGTCCTGTAATTTCTTGGTTGTGAACTTTTGATTCACAAAAAAGGCTTGAGATCAGAGCCTTATCATTTTAAACTTGTCCTTAGGCATCGGTGCCTACCTGTAAAGACCCAGCTGGGGAGCCCGTGAAGGGACCTGTGAAACCACTGTCCTACGTGCTTAAAACTTGAGACTGAGTATTAACAAGGGTGTACCAGCCTGAAATATTCCCTCTGTTGGTTTGAGCCAGCCCTGGCTCACAGTGGGGGTTGATTTCTGTCAGGGTTTCCTGTGGGAGTCCCAGCACCGTTTACAGGAAGCATGGCCAGGCCCAGACCTGCCGCCATTGACCTCCTCACCCAGGCTGGGCTGGTGAAGCTGCAGCAGGGAGCAGTGCCAGCCTGCTGCCCAAGGGCAGGCCAGCCCTAGGGCTGTGCCTAGCTGTCCAAAAAAGCCACCAGAAAACAGAAAAAGGCACAACCCCTCGGGAGCTGTGTTTTGTCAACAGATCAAGCAGGAGCTATTTTAAGCAGCTATGTACCTAGCGCTTCCTGTTTTTCAGAAGAAACTTCTTGTTTTTTTGGCTTTTATGTTGATGGATTTATTTTAAGGGCTTGTTCCTGAGGCAGCATGAAGGATTTCCACCACCAACACCCCCAGCCCCAAAGGGTGCAAGTTGGTGGGCTGCAAAGAGTGATGGAGCTACCAGAAGGGTCCCCAGGGGGAAGACCATCTCTCTCCTTCAGTCAAGAGATTCCAACCCCACCTGGAGGTGATCCTGGGCAACCTGCTCTGTTTTAGCAAGGAGGTTGAACTAGATGATTCTCAGAGGTTCCTTCCAACCCCTACCATGCTGGCATTCTCTGAAGGACACACTCAACCTTCTCCTGAGGATCACTCAGGGGATTCCTGGATGGACTGAGAGGCCTTAAAGGTGGGCAGCCAGTGGGACAGCTGCCACAGGGCTTTTGTCGGTTGGTGAAGGCTGCTAAGTTAAGCCATGTGTGGTTCTCTTTCGAGGAGCGGTGGCCTAACCAATAAGGACAAAGTAAATAGCATTCATTTCCTGCTGACCTTTTAACACAAACAGATGTTTTCTCTTACAAGTACCATAGGCCACTTCAGTCCCTGACCTCATCAAGTGGGCTGCTGCCGTTTTCATACTCAGCAGTCTATAAAACAGCGTTCTTAACATGTTTTACTGAGACCTGCCTGCAGAAGTGGGTCTCCTTCCTTGGTCAGGACCCGTGTTCCTTTAATGTTCCTGACTTTCTTTTCTCTGGATGGACCAACCACTTCCTCCTCACTTTTGTCCCCTGTAGAGGATGGCAGATGTTTCCTCTGATGGGCTCTATCAGGCAGCCCTGGGGGAAATGAGTTTCCCTGTATAATATTTTCCCTAGCAGTCCTCACACAGGTTGAACTTGCAACCATAAGGCTGGAGCAGTAAGTCCATTGCTCTTATCCCTGTTTGGGGTGCTTGAGCAGAATGAAAGGAGTCTTGGAGTCACTTCCAAGCTCAAAAAGTAGAAGGTTGGCAGCGCTGGAGCTGAGGCTTTCATTGGTGGTGTTTCCCTTCAGCACCTACTTACTCTACTACTGGAGCCATCCTGACAGCTGCTGGTATGTCCTTCTCTGTTGCCCTGTGGGTCTTGGTCCTGCCAAAGGAAGTTAAAGTGATATAAGCTCTGTCCAAGGCTGCTCTGCTTGAAAATCACCTGGTTGTTGCTTTTGTGCCATGTGGTCTTCCCTACTGCATCTCTAGGTCTGCTGCTGTGGATGGTGCTGAGTGGGGAGCTGTGTGAAAACTGAAGCAGTTTGGGAAGCTTCCTCATTCCTGATGCCTTTTACTTTGCTTTGGGCCAAGGGACATGCAAGTATGAGCATAACTTGTGTGTCAGAGATGCCTAGTTCATCCAGGAGGCAGCTAAAGGAAGCTCCTCTGCTGGCTTTGCTGGCCAGAGGAATTGGCTTTCTTCTGCCAGTCCTTCATGGAGACCATAGCAAGAAGCTCTGCAGTGCAGTAATGGAGAGGAACATGGAGGTAGGCTGGTGTCTATGCCATGAATTCATTTTGCCTGTTGCTGAAGAGCATTTTCCCAAAGTTGGCACTGCAGTAGTGTCTCCTCTGATGTCACCAAGCAGGACAAGTTGTCTCCATGTCTGAGATGAAAAAAAAGGACAACTGTGGTGCTCTTGGGCCAGATTATCTCCTGTGTTGCATGGTGCACAGCTTGTGTTCTTGAGTTAGTGACATTCAGTTCAGAAAGTGAATCCTTTGGTCTTGGTTTCAGGAGGGAAACGTTGGAGATACAAATGAATATCAGTGTGATTTTCAGTTATTGAGTTATGCCATCTGAAAAGGGATGCATGTTAAGGTTCATGGAATTACCTTTAGAGACTTTTTTTGTCATTACCATGCTGAATGTAGGTTGATAGAGATGCCCAGGTTGTCACTTGTTGGGTTTTTAGCCTTTCCCTAAAGAGAGATTTTGGTTTGTGTTTGTTCTTCTAGTACTCTCCATAGGTATTTAGTGTAGGATGTTCAGAAGTTTTACTCCATNGAAGCTCTTTCTGTGGGTCAGGTTACTCTCCTTTTCCTGTTCAATTAAAAAGAGAAGTATGCAGAACCTTAAAAATTCCTGAGTATTACCCAAACATTACCATTTTTATAGTTTCAAGTTTACAGAAAATGACTCACAGGCATTTTTAATAAAGGATTGCTCAAAATAGTGTGCAGTGTGATTCATGTTAACAAATCAAGACACAAGAGAGGCAACAAAGAAGGCTTGAACTTGATACTCACTCTTCCCCATGAGTATATTACCAAGTGGACAGCTGAGATTTCCCCTCTGCCCCTGGTGTCTGGCAGCAGATGAAGCAGCAAGCAGGGAAGGAGCAGCAATGGATGTTGCTGAGCTGTCACACCTCTGCTGCTGGGGCAGTTGAGGTGAGTGGAAGCTGTGTATGGTGGGACCTGCCCCTGCTCCAGTGATGCACATCCTCTTGTCAGCCACTGTTCAGTTTATTTTGCAAGTTACCTGCTGCCATCTTCCAGGGCAAGGTGGCTGTACAAAGTGATTACACCCCAGACATCTCTGGCTGAGGGGGAGGAATCCTGCCCATCTTGTATATTGGTTTTTACTGATCGGTGTAATTAGGCAATGCCTAATTGTTGCAGGCAGCTGTGAAGGTGAAACCTCTGAGCCTGGAGTGGAAGAAATCCTGCAGTTGAGCACCTTTTGCAAACACCCCTGGCTTTTGCATGCCAGCAGTTGGACTTGAGGGTGTCCAGCATTGCCCTGGGCTATTCTGAATTTTAAGGTTAGCATGGCAAGAGAGATGTCGCATCTACAGCAGTGTGCTGCTTGTAGGGATTTAGAGCGAGGAGTCAGCTTCTTTGGCTCCACCTGAAAGCAAGCAGCATTCAGAAAGCACACTTGTAACACAAGCCTTGTGAGAAGAATTGTTTAACAAATAACCAGATAATCTAGTTTGCCTTTTCTGTGGTGTTTTAGTTTGCCCTGTGCTGGCAGTCAGCCTTTCCCAGGTTTAACCTTGCACAGAAGATTTTATCTTGCGAGCCTGCGGGGACGGCTGCTGGTTGTGGAAAACATCACTGACTTACCAAGTGGATTACTGGGCAGAATCGATTTTACTTGGTACATTCATATGCTGAAAAGCAACATAATAGTGTCTGCTTTGCTTCCACCCCAGCGAGGGGGAAGTGCCCCAACATGTCTTGGAGACCCTACACGAGCCTGAGAGGCGACTGAGTGTTTTGGACCGTTTTCATCAGCAGCATCATTCTGATGGCATCGTTTTGGCTGACTGAACAGGACCTGCAGAAATGCCTTAGGTAGACATGCTGATTTATATTTTGTGGCTGTCTTTACTTAAGTGTTAAACATTGCCTGTGAGCAATGAGAGCAGAGACCTTCCCCGTGCTTCTTTTAGCTTCTTTTGCTTGATAGATGGTGTTTTCCCTCCTTTTTGTCAAAGTGTCCTCTGTTCCAGAGATAATGCAATTGCTATGCAGTGCTGTGCAAATACTCTTCTGTATTTATATCTCTTTTCTATTTAATTACACTGTATAAATGTCCTCAGTAAATTTGATAAGTTGGGTGAAGGATATTGATTTTTGAGTCTCTCTTGTGTGGGGCTCCTTATACAAACGGCAGCCGTTCACCAGCCCTGTTTCCAGAGGAGGTTTTGAAGGTTCAGCACTTAAGTAGCTACAGGATAACAAAGGAATTTCTTTCTCTGTGCTCCCAGTTGAGCTGCTGATTGCAGGGTTTAAGGCTGTAGAGAAAAACGTTAGTGTTGGGTGCTTTTTTTTTAAGTATTAGACTCGTCATCTGCAAATGCAGGTGGGAAAGGAAATGGAGATACAGAATAGACTGCTTGCCTTTATTTCTGGAAAAAAAGCCTAATACCTGCTTTGGGAAGAAATGAGAAGGATGCTCCCAGGGTCAGATGAGGTCCTGGGGCAGCAGTGGGGAGAACCTGGGCTTGCAGCTAGGGAGGCTCTCCCCGCTTCATCCCTGCATCACTCCGTGGCTGACAGCGGGGCAAGGAGGAGTAGGAGAGAAACTAGTGGGTGTGTGGAGAGGCAGAAAGGAGGAGAGGGAATTTGCAGGGTTAAACTGGGAGGACCAGTGGTCTATTTTTAACTACAGTTTTGAATGTGAAGTGTCACCAATGTTAAAAAAAGCTCCTGGTAAATGGTGGGGAAGATGTACATGATAGTGGGAAGCCAGCTGCAGCTTTTTGAACTGTTCTCTGGTGTTTGTGAGGAGGCTGCAAACACTTGGTTAGTGTTAATGTTTTAATTTTCCTTTCCTCAGCCTGAGGTCTCTCCACACAAGGGATTTAAACCATGATTAGCTCTCAGCCTGTTAAGATTATTTTTGTTCTTCAAGAGGGAAAGAAGGGAGAAATGTGGTTATTTGTGCACTTTCCTATTGCGCTCGCTTTCTTCCCATTTTCTTGGAACATAAAATGCTTTCCTTTGCCTTTTTTGTTTTTGTTTTTTTTTAATGCTGAAAATTGGACTCTTGATTTTTTCTGGCTAATTTCCATCTATTCCTCATATAGGATTTTAGCCTTGATCTATAATGCAGGCCTGTGGCTGTTCTTGCTAAAAAGTTTGGTCCCGCCAGGGCTTTCATTCTAAATCCTTACTTTCAGTAGCAAATTTCCTTCTGCAAATGTCACTTCTTGAAGCTGGCCCGTTTGGATGGGTAGGGGAGAAGCATCCCTGCACTTCTCAACTGTCCACCTTCACCTCCCCAAGATCTGAGAACCTGGGGATCCTTGCCTACTTTGTTGCGTTAAGGCAGGGAGGCTGGAGCCATTGTGCTCTATCGTGTCAGTGATCCATGGGATAATGCATCCCCAAGTAGTGGCCGTTTCTGTCTATTGTGTCACAGATCTGTGCATTAAAGGGACCCCGAGTAGGTGTTGCTACAATAAACCATAACAGCTCTATAGGAGCCGTCACAGTTCATTGCATCAATAATCCATGTATTAAGGCGTCCCGAGCAGGCCTCGGCACACAATGGACCGTTATGGCTCCAGATGAGCTTCTATAAATTTAGGTCAATAACCTGAGTGTTGTTAAATCCCAGATAGCCTTACTACAGCGAGCTGGCAAGGCTTAGAAGAAAGATGTGTAGATTATGCAAACCTGTGGTGGTTGCAGAGGAGACTCGGTGCTAAAGGTTAGTAGCAGGAGAATTATTTCATCTTTATTTATTGGTGTCATCTAAACCTCTCTCCACTCACTTGGCTCCTTCCCTCTCCTTTCACTCCTGTGGAAATGAAACTGCTTGAGCGATGCTGTAAGAGCAGCAAAGGCAAAATGCAGAGGCAGAGACAGGATGGAGGGACAGAAGGAGTGAGGAGGAGGCAGTGTTTCACAGTTGAGCCGTCCCAGAGCCGCCCTGCATCCTGACCAGCTCTTTCCCATGGGACTTCATGGAAACACTCACACATTTCCATCCTGCCTGTGCTTGTGCCTGACCCCATGGAGCTCGGTATTGTCTGGAGCATGAGTTTCACATGAGAGGAGCCCAGAGGACAGGAGGGGTCCCCCAGGGTTCCCCACCTCCTTGCTTAGACCAAAACCCACCCTCCATCCTCAACCTTGACCCATTTCTTGGTCCAAGCCTTCCTTGGTCCTTGATGCCCCAACACCTGTCTGGGCTTTTCCCCTCTTCTCTATTCTTAGCATCCTGCTCCTTCCGTCATTTCTCATTTCCCTCAGACAAGGCCCTTTTGTAGGTGGGTGGTGGTGGGGTGAGGAATGCCTTCAGCACAGGATGGAGAGACCGGTTTGTATTGTGGGTGTACGCCTGAATGGAGACGTAGCCTTGAACTCTTGAACTCTTTTTTTTTTGTAGAGTAAAGCTGCTATGTGCTGAAAACAAACAGGACTCACTCCAATGAGAAGAGATTGTATAGTGGGAACAGATTTGGGACCACAAGAAAAGGAATTTTTCACCTTTCCATCCTTAGATTTTCCATGTGAGATTTTGCCAGCAGAGGTTGGGCAGCAGCAGATGAATTAGCTGAGCTGTTAAAGGTATTACATGTGTTTCCCCTGTTGGAGACTTGTTAGAACATATTTTCTTCAGGGATAGTAATAAGTGTTACAAACAAAACAGAGTTTTCCCCTTTGAATATTCCTCCACACAGAGCATCATCTACATAAAACAACAGCAACAAAAAAGTACGTTAAGCAACACGAGTAGCTTCAGGCTATTTTATTTCATGTTGCTAAATAAGTCAATGCAGATGAGGACTTTTTATGTAAGAGTGGCTTGTAAATCTAAGCACTAAGATAAGGCCAAATTTTAACTCCAGAGATTTCCTGGAGATAGAAGAGTGTCACTGTTCCTTTTCCCTATTCCCAGTCAGGAAACCTCTGGGAGATCTGATGGAAAAAATAAAGCTTGAGGTATCTGTGATATAATGAGAAACAACAGGGAGTTTGTTCTCTATGAGGGAGTTTGGTGTGCTAGTGGGCAGCTGATTCTCCTGGTCTTCTGGACCAAGGTGCAACTGGGGCATGAGGGGCTTCAGCTCTGTTCTTCAGGTGAGCTAGGTCCATCCTGAGTGAGTGGTGGAGTCTCCTGCCAGGCAGTGCTTACAGTTCTTTCTCTGTCCCTCAACTGGGGTATGAAGGTATGGGCTGGTGTGCACTGTTGTGATCTTTCCTGGGATATGGGCATGCATCCTTAAGGAACTGGTCTGAGGCCACCATCCATGATACATAGCTATTGCCCTGCAGGAGTATTTTGTCTGTGGGACAAAGCCAAGGAGAACATCCTGTGTCATTGCTCATCTCTGGAGCCACTTGGGTCTTCGTGTAAGATTTGTCTGATCATGATTATGGATGAATTAAGAACTTAGGAGTGAAGAATAGTATTCCAGACTTGGAGACACTTCAGTTGTATATCCTGTAGGTCTGTAGGTGGACTGTGCTGGCCGGGATGAGGGTGCTTGTCTTACATCAACCCACTTCTGCAGCAGCACAACTCAGGATATGAGGTGGAGACCACTGTGGGAGTGGGTGCCTTTGTGGTCAGACTGCCAAGAGGAGGTGGCACAGAGGAAGCAAACACTGTTCTCCTCGAATATCCCCAGTGTTTGCTTCTAAGCATGTGCTCATCTAGTTGCTGCTTCTGCTATCTCTTTTATTTAGGAGTGATACAGAGCCAAGGCCTGCTCTAGTGGAAGGTGTTGGAGCTAGATGATCTTTTAAGGTCCCTTCCAACCCAAACCATTTGATGATTCTATGATTTGCAAGAGTCACAAAGATAAGTGGTCTTGGTGTTAGTGCTGATCCTCTGGCAGCCAAAGGAAATTGTGGACATCCAGAGTCTTTTTTGGTCATCTTTGTGTTGCCACACTTTCTGTTTGGAACTTTCTGTTAAGGAGGAATTCAGGAGTAACTTGTGAGTACTGTGGAAGTGTAGACTATGTTCAGATGTTTAACCAAATCCTGCAAGGCAAGAGCACTGGATGCTGCTGTGGCAAGCTGTGAAATGTGCATCCACCACCTCTGCCAGCCCTGCTCTTTCAGATGGAGACTGCTGGGGGACGTGGGCTTGGTGGATCAGCAGCAGAGAGTCACGGAGATGGGAGAAACATCAGGCTTTCCAGAGGGGCAGGGGGTGCATGTGTGGCAGGAACAGGGTATGGAGAGGTTGGGAGGATGTGGCTGTTGGCCACGTGAAGATTTGGGTACGCAGCTCATAGTCAGGAAGTTTGGCTACCCTGATTGCAAACATACGTATGTTTGGAGATGTATAGTGAGATAGCTGTCTCTTTCCTAATTTGATTTGCATTTAGATGGAGAGGGGAAAACCACTGGAGCAGGGAAATGGGTGGCTTTGTGTGGTTTCCTAGCCAGCAGAAGCTGAAAACAGTTTAAAATTCACATTTAGCAGTACGTTAGTAATTAGAAGGAGACATCTGAAGGTAAGTGGCCATGTCCTACCTCTTGGCAGTCAGGAAGCTGGAATTGCCTTTGTTCAGCTCCAGAGATGGATGAGCTTTCCCTTCTAGGTCCAGAGACATGTAGTGATGCCATGGCACAGTTTACAAACTGCTGTTTGTGAGAGTAAAAAGGATGAAGTTTACTGTGCCAGAGTCAGGGTGGGGGAAGAAGGAACTGAACAAAACCAAACCTTGGAAGCAACAATAGCTGTGTACCAAAGTGTTTATTTAATCAGGACTTTTTTTTCATAGCTATTTCATCTTCTCTTCCTCTTGTCCTTGCTCTTGCTTGCTCATCTATATACAGCATATGGAAAGGTTGAAAAGTGACAATTACTAAATGAGAGTAGACAGAAACTGTTCTCCAGCAGCTCCAGATGGGGGTTAGTGATGCTGTTCACAAGCTGTGTGCCAGTGCTTCACTCTGCAGTATAAAATGCCCTCTAATGGCCAAGGAACTGCATAACTCGTCTGAAAAAAACCAGCAAATAGTCATTTTTCTCCATGTTTCTAATTTGGCTGTGCTGATTTTGGTACAGGAGCAACTGATGTCTTGAGTAGAGGAGAGCTTGTGGTTATCCAGATGTGCAGACAGTGAAGGTTCACCTCACTTCAGCATCAGTCTTTGCAAGTAGTGAAAATAAGTTAAAATCAAAGAGCTCTGGTAAAATGTAGAATGAGATTTTATTTTCCAGCATGGCAGGGACCTTTGGAGACTGTAAGATTATTTAGGTATCATTTCCCCTTGTTTTATTTGAGAAGTGAAGGGTAGTTACCCAGCCTGTTTTGTGCTGTAGCAATATCAGAATGCACTTTATCAGCATCAGATACTTAGAAAAACAAGATAAGAGAGGCTGAAGGAAGACCATGATTAATTAGCAGATGGATTAGGTGCTCTCAAAGCTAAGTGGCTAATTTGGGTTCAGCTCCTGGTCACTGTTTTGCCCACCACCAGCCCCCTGAAGGCTGTTGGTGCAGCCTAAGCAGAGCATTGACTGGCTTCACTTCTGATGCCAGAAAGAGAGATGACAGTTATTTTCTTTAAAGCAATTTTCTTGCTGTCTGTTTGGGTTGCTTGTTTGTATTTTAGCTTTAGGAATGAAAGGAGTGCCAGTTCTGGTATTTCCTAGTTTTACTTGAAAACTCACAGAGGATCTGTGGAGGACTGTAACTGCCTGACTAGGGAGCATGCTTGGATTATTTTTTTCTCAAAGCCAAGAACTAGTCACTAATGTTGGAAAATAAAACTGGGGAGGGGAGAAGTGGAAAATTTCAATAGGAACAAAACACCAAGTATCTCTCTCCCTTCTCATTTGTACCATGGCTACTGAGGCCACTTGAATATTATCATTTCAGCAGGTCTTCAGAAAACCTTTCTGCCTCCTGAGAACCTAGTCTGGAGCACAATTTGTAACTTGAAACACAATTCTTAAAGACACTTCTAAAAAAAAATCTAGATCCAAACTAAAATTTCTTCTTTGCTTTCTTCATCACTATGAAACAGAGCATCAACTAAAAGGGAGAGGAAGGAAGATCCTGCAGACGCACATCTTTTTTACCTTTGAAGGGCATCTCTATATAATGGTGATTGTTCTTTTACTGAGCCAACAAGTACCTTTGATGGAGTAGAATTACAGAATCACACAATCAAAGAAAGGTAGGGATTGGAAGGGACCTTTGGGGATCATCTAGTCTAACCCTCTGCTAAAGTAGGGTCACCCAGAGCAGGTTGCCCAGGATCACCTCCAGTTGCCTTTGGAATCTCTCCAGAGAAAGAGACTCCACAACGTCTCTGGGCAGCCCGGGCCAGGGCTCTGGCACCCTCCAAGTGAACACATTTTTTCTTATGTTTAAGGGGAACTTGTGTGTTCCAGTTTATGCTCATTGCCCATTGCCTTGTCAGTGGGCACCACTGAAAAGAGTCTGGCCCCATCTTCTTGCCTCCAGCCTTTAGATATTGCTCGACATTGAGCAGATCCCCTCTGGGGCTGCTCTTCTCCAGGCTAACCAGTCCCAGGGCTTTCAGCCTTTCCTTGTAAGATGAGGGATGCTCACTGTGACTTTCAAGAGCAGAAAGGAATGCAAGGGTCATGTCTTCTGTGCCATCTTTGAGACCTTATTATTTTAGCACAGTCTGCATCTTGTTGCATGGCAGTTTAAGATGTGGTCTGCATCATTATGTGGCACGTTCAATTTAGCAGCAGATGTGCAGGCTCATATGCTGTTATGGTACATTTTGTTCACTCATGTAATAGCAAGTTCCTCAAAATTGTTACCAGTTCTTCAGTGCAAGACTCCTACAGCATGTTATTCTTCTTCTCTTTATGGTGAAGAGCAGAAGAGCTCTTTATTTGCCATCAGCAGGTGCTAAACGTGGGAGTGCTGCCTCTCTGTGAAGCATGTTGAACCTGCTGCGGTAACTGGGTGTTTTTACCAGGTAGGCAGTGAAGGGGCAAGATTTTGGTTGTTAGGTTTCTGGGCAGAAAAAAAAAAAGCAAATCACCTAGAGAAATAATGCTTATTGCCAGCTACCTTATCCAGTCATTCCTCACAGAGAGGCCTTCCTGCAAACCATCACAGAACGTTCTGCGGCAGCAAAATCATACTAATAATTAGTAAAAGCATTAAACCTAATTAACAATGGTTTTCTAGGTCCTGCCCTCACTGTTTTGAGGGTGCTGAGGATCCATGGGAGGAGATGTAGGTTGCTGGTATGATTTTCAGCCCAGGTTGTTCTCCCAAAACATTGGGGAAAAGCCTCTTTTGTGTTTATTTCCTAGCATCCTATTTCCCACGCGATGGCTGAGAGTGTTTAATGGAGCAGAAGTCCTAACCCTGGCCACACAGAAACTGTGTGATTCCTCTTCCCAAATGTGAGGGTTTATATCCCTCAGGTATTTAAAAAAACCAAAAAACCAAAAAGCTATTTTTTTATCTTGGCTAATGAAAATCTATGTTTGTTCTCACAATCTATATAAATCTTTAATCCATTTTTGGTTCCTGCTGAGCTATTGGGCTTAATGGTGTCTTGACACTCTGAGCTCCCCATGTTGTTTTATTGTGCTTTTAAAGAAAATATCCCCAAAAAGTGATCTCAAGAAGGATTGTGTTGTCTGTCCCTTTCCTTCCATGTGCTTCCCTCCTCCCCTGTCGTCGTGCCAGGGCTTTAGAGGGAGGGGAAGGTGCTGGGGGCTGAGCCGGGGCATCGTGCTTAAGAATGTGCTGCTGGCATAGGGAGGCAGGATGACACAGTGTTCACAAAGTGTTCCTCCTGCTTTGTACCATCTCCTTTGTCTGCTTCCCTCCCCTCTCATTATCTCTGTGTGTCTCCTTCTTTCTTTTCTCCACGCTGCCTTTCTTACACCGAACTCCACTCCCCAGCCCCTCCTGCCCTCCCCACGGCAGCTGCCGATGCCTGAAAGGATCAGCCGTGGAAATCAGCAGCTAGTTCAGAATGGTAATGGCCAGTGATGCTAACACAGGGCTTCAGCAGGTCATAGCACTGAGGGCTGTTCTTGCATCCAAACCTCAATTCGAGTGCGTTTGTGCTTTGGGAAACTGGACCTTAACACAAAGAAGGAGGCAGGGGGAGCTGCTCTTGGCGTCAGCAGGTACTAACTCCACAGTTACAGACTGCCTGGGCATCCTGGTCTGCTTCCAGTTGAGAGACTTACAAAACTACAAAATGGTTTGGGTTGGGAAGGACCTTCAAAGGTCATCTAGTCCAACAAACCTCCAGTCAGCAACTAGATCAGGTTGCTCAGAGCCCCAAACCAACTTGACCTAGAATGGTTCCAGGGACAGGGCAAGCTACCACCTCTCTGGGCAACCTGGGCCACTGTTCGACCACCCTCAGTATAAAGTTTCTTCCTTCTATTCAGTCTAAATCTCCCTCTTTTAGTTTCAAATCATCACTCCTTGGCCAGTCCCAACAGGCCCTCCTAAACAAAGTCCCCACCTTTCTTATCAGCCCCCCTAAGTACTGAAAGGTCACAATAATGTCTCCCCAGAGCCTTGTCTTCTCCAGGCTGATAAACCCCAACTCTCTCAGCCTGTCCTCACAGCAGAGGTGTTCCAGCCCTCCAGTCATTTTTGTGGCCTTCTCTGGACCTGCTCCAAGAGGTCATGTCCTTCTTGTGCTAAAGACTCCAGAGCTGGACACAGCACTGCAGGTAAGGTCTCAAGAGAAGAGAGTGATGTCCTGCAGTAGTCATGAGTACAAAACCTCTTCTATGGTAACCTCTCCTTCCCCCAAAGCCTAGACACCTGACAGTATCATCAAAATGTTTGGACTGGATTTTCCCTTGTTTAACTTGAGATTTGCACAGGTGGAAATCCAGTTTAAGTGAGAGGAAGGATGGCAATTTTCCTTTGTTACTTGGAAAGGGGAACTTATGCAGTTGATGGAGCTAGGAGTTTTCTGCAGTAGGGATTCTCCATTTTGCTGCTGCCATATATCACAGAGGTCAGAAAATGTAGTCAGAAATGGTAAGCAATAGATTTCTGACTCCCCTGAGGGTCTGGGAATGTGTGTGTGTGTGCTTTTCTTGATTGTTAGAAAGATGCTTGTCTTTGAAGATCAAGAGGAGCCCCACTTAACCTATGACCATGTATTCACTGGCAGAAGTGGTGCGTTCATAGCACTTGTTCATTCTTACCTCCCAAAGCAGGAGTGGCAATTGGATTGCATCCTAGCCCATGAGCTGTGTTTTGGGCTGGGCTCACAGCTGCTGTTCTATGGTCCTTACCAAAGCCCATGACGCTGCAGCAGGGCTCTGCACTTGTAGGGAGCATCCCTGTGCTTTCCCAGGGTGGTGCACAGAGAGGCAATGTGTAAGACATCATTTTGCCCAGAGCGTTGGCAAGGGGGACTCTTAGTCACCTGCTAATGGTTCTATAGACTCATAGAATCATTAGAGCTGGAAAAGACCTCTAAGATCAAGTCTGACTCATGACCCAACACCACTGTGCCACTAAAACATGTCACAAAGTGCCACATCTACATGGTTTTTGAACCCCTCCAGGGGTGGTGACTCCACCACTGCCCTGGGCAGCCTATTCCAACACCTAACCACTCTTTCAGGGAAGAAATTTTCCACCATATCCAACCTGAACCTCTCCTGATGCAAGTTGTGGTCATTTCCTCTTGTCCTATTACTAGTCACTTGGGAGAAGAGACTGACTGCCACCTTGCTGCAGCTTCTTTTGAGGTAGTTGTAGAGAATGAGAAGGTCTCTGCTGAGCCTCCTCTTCTCCAGACAAGACAACCTCAGTTCCCTCAGCTGCTCCTCATAACACTTGTGCTCTAGAGCCTTCACCAACTTTGTTCCCCTTCTTTGAACACACTCCAGCAACTCAGTGTCTCTCCTGTAGTGAGGAAGGCAAGCTGATGGCAATACCTGTGATGAATGCTCTAAGAGGGATCTTGCCCATGTTAGTGCTTCTGTGCTACCTACATATGCCATGAGAAGATGAAAAAACAGTGGCAGAGAGCACAGTTTAGAGAGAGCATAGAAGACAACACATTCTTTGTGAAGTCACCTTTCTCTTTCAGTGTATTTTCCTTTGGAAAAAAATCACCTTCTCTTTCTTCTTGTTTTCCATCCAAAGCAGGAAAAATAACCTCTAATAAAGCTTTCTCTGCTCTCATTTTCTGGCTCATGGATTGTGGTGTTTAATGGGCAGTATTAAGAAGCTTTTAAAATGCATTACATCAGGTTGGGTATATTTTTTTTCCCTAAAACATTGTATTTAAGTGTGTTCCTTCTTTAAATAAAGAACTAACTCCTGGGCTAGCATTGTGTCCAAGGGTTTTCAAGAAAATTTCCATGTTGAAAGACACTGTTGGAGACCAACATGGCCATGCAATTACTGTATGTAAATCACTTCACTTGTTTCCTCATCTTGCTGAAGATGAAGCAGTTTTTGTCCATGCCCCCCTCTCTCTCACACACACAAATTTCCTTCCACAATGAGGTTTCCTTGTGTTTTAATTGCTGACCATGATTTCTCTTCTGCCTAGCTTGATTGTATTTATTTATTTAATTTGGGGGTGGGAGGGGGGGCATTTAGCCTCGTGATTGTTTTGAGATTGGGTTGGATGGAGAAATCATCAAGGCTAGATTGAAGTTGGGTGTGCAACTAATTGTGGCCTCCATCCCCCAAGTGGAAGAGCTGCTTTCTTAATTACGGCTCCATACGAAGGCTGGGGATGAGCTGCTTGTTTCTGTGCCCTGCACATCTGCTTTTCTCTCCATGTTATCCAGCCCTGCCAAAAACCCTGTTCAGCAGCTCCTGCCACATTTTTAATGAGTTGTCTGAGCTGGGCTTTTATTGCTGGTTGATATCCTCATGGACACCTGTCAGACAAAGATGGAATTGTTAACATTATTAGGAAGGAGTTCATTCATGGGCACTACATTAAGCTGTGCAGGATTCTGATAATACAAGCAGTAATTTCTCTGATTGTTAGTAGTTTCTTTTGGGGAAAGTTTTCCTCCAGGGAGTAATGCAAGGAACTGAGATGGCAGGAAGAAGAGAAAAACTTTAATGGAAGCATTGGTCCATCAGAGAACACAGTCTGTCAAAATTAAATACACTTTGGATATTGGTTTTGTTCAGGGGGGTGGGTGGGGAAGGGAGAAAGAGTTACAGCCCCACCATAATGAACTATCTGAGCATTTTCAGAATATGCTTACTTTTTCTTTCCTATGACTTTTTTATAACCTGATATTTCTCCCTGAAAGCTGAATGGGATGGAATAGAGGGGAAAAAATCATGCATATGCTTTTAAACGTTGACCATGGCATTGCTGTTAGCTACTCTGGCTGTAGCGACCCTAACAGCCTCATTTTTGTTGTAAGACATATTTTGACTGTAGCAAGTTTCTGCCTCTGGAATGGAAGTTTTCTGCTTCTTTTAGAGTGTTGCATTAATTATTAATGTGAGTGGGAATCGTGCTCTTTAGCATCCCTGTGTTTAAAAAAAAAAAAATCAATTAATTATTGCTATAAATCTCAGAGATTATGCTGCAGATGTGCTGCTGGGAAATTGGCCATTAACTACCAGGAAATCACCCATCTTCCCTTAGTCAGAATTCAGTTGTACCAACACAACCCTTTTCCTTTTATAAATTAACTATCAATGTGATGCATAATTGATAACCATTTATAATAATAACAATAATCTCCATGAAATTGTCATCTCGGTGAGCAGGAGCTTTGTTAGAGCCTTTACCCCTCACATGCTCAGCCTAGCCCATGGCATTTGTTAACTGTTTTCTGGGAAGTTATTGCTTCACTGATGTGGTTTTTAGGAGAGCCATAAGCTGCTGCAGCAGAAGAAAGGTAGAAACATCTGATCTTCTAAGAGGTACACACACTGGATTGGACTATGTGAATATGAAGACCTTGAAGTGTTCCAAGTGGGTAGGATAAATGTTGCTGTCACTGCTCTACAGAAGGGGAAGAAGAAATTGAGGTTATAGACATTGCCCAAGGTCAACTTTTGGAGATCAGCCTGGATTTTCCTGGTTCATGGTGTCTTCTTCTCGTGTGTCCTGTATTACGTGACCCCACTGGGTTTTTAGTTTGCAGTGTGACAATTGACCTGCCACAGAGGAGCTCAGTTTGAACAAGTGGTACCAAATTTGTGGTTATTGCAGGTTTTTCAGAATGTATTTGTTTTTTAACCCTTTCTAGTACTTTGTAGGCAGAATGGTTGAGACTTTGCAGAATATTAGGAGAGGATTTCTTGCTGTCCTTGTGCTCATGCCTGTCTTCCTCTTCCCTCCTTGCAAAACGTCCAAAAACGTGGTGGTGTTTTGCTTTGTAATCACAGCTTTCCACTAATTCTGCTCTTTTGATGCCTTTAAGTGGGCTTAAGAGGGTGGTGGATGTCTGGTGAGAGGCAGGATTTTCTTGAGCAGGATCCATGCCTGGAAAGTTTGTAGTTTTTATCAGGGTCATTTTGTCTTCACCTTAAAATATGAGAGGGGAGATTGTATCACTGGTAGTATAGCATAAGGTGGTAAAAATGAGTGCATGTAGTGTTGAACTGTTTGAATTCAGTTGTCAGCATGAGATCTTTTCTCAGATGTGTTGATTCATGAATATGGTTGTGAAATTTGCTTGGAAAAACTCACACCTGGATTTTACAACAAGGCTGTTGGGTCAGAGCACCACAACGACACATTTGGGGTCTGCAGCCAGGAGCTCAGGTTGGAGAGTTCAGAGATTAAAAGAACCTTTGGCTCTCTGTAGGAACAAAAGCATCAGACCTGAGAAGATCCATTTAGGATCTTCCCTCTGCATTACCAAGATGCAGAACAGCCTTCAGCTGCTGTCTCTTTATAGAGCCTTTCTTATAAATCAGCCACACATAGCACTTTATGGATTGCTCTCTTTCACGGGCACTGAAAAGCGTGTGCTAGGAACAGCAGCTCTGGCACCTGAAGTTTAATGTTAGCCCTTCAAGTCTGAAGGTGAAGACAGGCTATGGTGACAGCTGGAATATCTATCAAGTTCTGGCTGCAAATTTAAGGTCTATTGATGACTTTTACAGGGCAAGCCTTAAACAAGATGTGAAAGTGGTTTGTGTGTGTGTGTGTGTGTGTGTATGTGTGTGAAAGTACTGAAAGAGCAAAAGCTACTTTCCCTTTTTTATATACTCTAATGATTTGCAGTGTCTGTGAGCCTACAAAATAGCTTACTGGATTTTGGCTGCTAGGAAGAGATTTTCAAGACAGAAATAAAACTGGGAAGCACCAGACAGCACTTCTGTTTTTCTCTGAGCGCAGAGAAGATCAAGGGGCTCTAAGCTTGACTTGCAGTGTAAGATGTGTGACCAGTGGGATGCTGGGGCTGGAAGGATTGAACTCACTTCTGTCCTTTCAGAACCTTCTCTGCTGCTGGGGGGTGGGCAGGTCTCACCTGGTGTGCTGGGAATCCTCATGAACCCTTCCATCTCTCTGCAGGATCGACAGGGGCGGAATGCGCGCCGATTCCTCTGACTTCTCCTAAGTTCCCAGGGGACTGCTTTGCTTTTGGGATCAGAAGGTTGCAATCTACCCTCGAGAATGGCACTTGTGGATAAACACAAAGTCAAGAGGCAGCGACTGGACAGGATTTGTGAAGGTAGGAGCCTGCTGCAGTTTTTTCTGTAGAAGCTGAGAGATGGTTCAGGTAGAGGATGTAATTTTCATTTGTTTTTTGTATAGCGCTTAGACATAAAGAGATCCAAAGTCAGGACTTGATCCCCTGTCCTCTCTGTTGGCTGAAAATACAGTCAGAATGTTGTTGAAATGCTGGGAGAGGATATTCTGGCTACTCAGTTGAAAGTCATCTGTAGTCCTGTGAGCAGGACTTTTGTTTAATTACCAGGCTTTCTCCTTTTATCCTAATTTCTACTGAAATGATCTAGTCAGTCTCAATTGAAACATAGCTTAGATTTATACTGTCTTTAGAAAAGGGTTGTTCTCTGTTGGGTGTGCTGCATTTTGGAGGTTTCCTCTGGCTGGAGAAAGAGTCAGAACATTGAGGCTGGTGCCATAACTCTTTCTTCCCTTCCCAATCCAAGTAGTGCCTCTTACAGTGTCCAAGACAAGTGCCACTCAAGGAGTGTGGAAGTAGACCATCTCCTGTAATATTGACTCTCATCCTATAAGAAATAGTTGGAAAATTCACAAGTTGTTGGAGTGATTCCTATGGGTTTGGGCATCCTGTTGGAACAGCTTTTCTTTCATCAGTGTGTGGTGATGAGGCAGGTTTGCTGTTAATCATTCTTTATTCATATCATGTTAGAGTATCACAGGAGGGGTGAATTCTACCTTCTACTTCAATTTTCCAGCAGCAAAGGTTTTTAGGTAACATTTTCTGTTGCAGCTCTCAAAGTTACTTAAGATAGAAATGAAGTAATGGCCAAGCAGCTTGGACTTTTTGGTGTACACTGGATAGTTCTCCTATGTAGACCAACACCCATGTGAGATACCATCAGCAGCAAGAGCAGAGCAGGGTGTTATTTTAGGAAGAGTATCTTAAGTGATGTCTCTTAAACAGTTCCAGTGTTCATCTACTCTTAAGTAGATGGACAGTGGCCTGCAAGGTAACAATTTGCAGTGTTACTTCAATGTCAATGAGGTGAGAACAGGTTTTCCTTGTGGGTGAAAGCACAGAGCTCCCATGGGGGTTGTACTATGTCCATTTGAGCAAAATATGGGGAGGGAGTTGTGGAGGTTCCAGTGAGAGTAAATTGCTGATCAGCAGGACAGGGTGGGTTTTGCCTTGATTTTTGAGTGTTACACATTGCTTCTTCCAGGATGCCAAAGTAACACTCCTTTGCTGTTGCTTTAAACTTGTCATGAGTCAACTTAGCTCTATTAATTTTGCTCTGTTACTTTTGGAGTGGGGGAGGGAAAAAGTGAAGATGAGAGTTAGGAAAGAGGATCCAGGGTACACTGCAGTGTGGAGCTGGCTATTTCTCCTGCTGAATGTCATAAACACTCAGGTGTAGTGTGCTATCTCATCTTCAAATTTTGCTTTGAACTTGACTTAAAAGAGCTGTATCAGCTGAGCCTGGATTTTCAAAAGCTGCCTTCCTGGTTTGATGTTTACTATCAGATCTAGTTGCTGAGTGTACAAGAAATTCAAAAGGATCTTACGACAAACCTGCTAACGGAGCTTTAGATGTGATTGAAGCTTAGATTATTTTCCTCTGATATAGGAGCTCTTTTCTTCTTTCTTGGTCAAAAGATAGTCTTTTCTAATCTGTAAATGTGCAGAAGACATAGCTTTTTAAAGTATACTTTGTCACTTGCCACTTGTTTAGTGATTTGGTGGAAATGATTGGGAGTCACCGTTGGAAGCCACTGTTGTGTTGTATTTATTTCTAAGCAACAGATTAGGGCTGAGTGTAAGCAACATTGTAAAAATTGCCTTGAAAAGTGCAAAAAGCTTAGGATTTGTCAAAATCTTGGATTATAGCACAGTAAAGCACTGAGGAGGAGCCATTCCTGCTGCTGGGAAAACACACTCTGGAAAAAAAATGAGCATTTCTCTTGCTTTTGTCTTGAAAGGTATATGGAACAATCAGTGAAAGATGAGAAATTAGGGAACTACTTCAGCAGACTGAGGAGAGGAGTCTTTGCTAACAGGATGGTGTTTAGTGAGAAGAATGTCTGCTGCTCCATCAAGCCAAGTGCAACACAGTCCAAAGAAGTTGCTTATCATGAGTTCTTGTTTGTGGAAGCACTTGTGCAGCTTTTCTCTTTCAATGAGTGGACAGGACACAAAGCTGTGTTTTCCTGATGAAAACCTAAATGTTCTGGAGTATGTAGGTAGATTTCTGTGCTTTTTATGAAGTTGTGTGTACTCTGCCATCCCTTTTACAAGTCACAGCACAAACCCTTGGAGAGTTTTCTAGGAACAGACTTTATTCTTTGCAGCAGGATGGTGGCAGGTCTGGGGGTGGAATGTCCTCAGGCTACATGTTGTAATCACTATCCATAATGCCAAATGGATTCTTCTTCACATTTCCTTTAGGAATTACTAAAAACATAACTAGTTACATGTTGAGGGAAATAGTTTACAAACAGCCATGGTATAAAAAGAGTTTATTAAGAAGCTACAGTGTTTGTGTGACTCTGTTAAACGTGCATCTGGCATGGAAAAGCAACCCAAGCCATACAAGGGAGTAGTATCTTTGAAAACACCAATTCATAGCTTTTATAGACAGGTTGATGAGTCTTCCAGGAAGAGAAGCAGTCCAGTCCCATTGCATTATTCAGCTTGACCAGTTCCTCTGTTGGTTTTTAAAACAGAGTTATAATATCTTTGTGTGATGCTGTGACTTTCTGCTCTAAGCAGGCTAGCGTGAAGAGGTGAGCTTTTGGCACCAGGTTTTGGTCTGTAGAAAGATGCAGGTGGAATAAAGATGCAGACTTGAGGGGTTAAAGGAATTTTAGGGCAACAGCCTGCAGTCAAGACATTTGGAGTGGTCTGTTAAGAATTAAGCAGGTTTGTGAAGCCCATCTGAAGGAAGGGAAGTCAGAGTGTGCTCGCCGTGCTCTTGACTTACCCATTTCTTTCTTTTCTGGTTATCCCAGAGAGTTTGGGTGCCTATTCTGTAATTGGATCCATATGAATAGAAAGATGTACCCAGGGAATGGCTGGGGCTTTTGAAAAGAATATATGCAGAGTGGTTTACATAATTCCTGTTTGTGGAATTGGGTCTAATTACACAGCGGGTCAAAATATGCTTTAGAGGTGGAGCTGCTGGTGCTGTGTTTAGTTAGACCCCTGAGCTCAGATCCTGTTCCCATTAGCTTGTAATTTTGCCACATTTTAAACTTGTTTCAGCTGAAATTTTCCATTCCATGATGAGGTTTTACCACAGGGTGAATTAAAAAAAAAAAAACAACAACCAAAAACCAAACCAAACCAAACCAAAAACAAAACCCCACAAACTTCTAGCAAAACTAGTGGAGCCCAAATCCTGCAGCATGGAAGCCAAGGTACCCACTGGCTCTGTTTTGGATAAAAAGGGTCTGCATATTGGAGCAGAGTTGTTGTGCTGTCAGGAATGTGTCTGTTTGCTGTGCCCAAATTTGGGGCAATTTCTCAGCCCTTTGGAAATGCAGCTGAAGGTTGTGTCATGTGCTCTGTAATGCTCCCTGGGCATAGAGGAGGTGGATGTGAGGCCAGAGCCTGGGAAGGGGGAGCAGCAGGGTTTTGTGAAGATGAGCACAGACTACAAGGGCCAGTCTCTACAAGAAGGACATTGAGGTGCTGAAGCATGTCCAAAGAAGGGTAACAAAGCTGGTGAAGGGTCTAGAGCACAAGTGTTGTGAGGAGTAGCTGAGGGAACTGGGGTTGTTTACCCTGGAGAAAAGGAGGCTCAGGGGAGACCTTCTCACTCCCAACAACTACCTGAAAGGAGGTTGGAGTGAGGTGGGGGTTGATGTCTTCTCCAAGGAAACAAGTTCTAGGACAAGAGGAAGTAGCCTCAAGTTATGCCAAGGGAGGTTTAGATTGGACATTAGGTAAAATGTCTTCACTGAAAGGGTTGTCAAGCATTGGCCCAGGCTGCCCAGTGCAGGGGTGGAGTCACCATCCCTGGGAGGATTTAAAAGATGTGGAGATGTGTCACTGAGGGGCATAGTTCAGTGGTAGACTTGACAGTGCTGTGTTAATGGTTAGACTCAAGGATCTTCAAGGTCTCTTCCAACCAAAAAAATTCTATGATTCTAAATAGGAGTAAGGAGACAGAACAGAGCCTGCTCCAGGAAGGTGAGAGCAGGAGCTCAGACCATTGGCCTTCATACTTAGGTGCTGGGAGAAATAATTCCCTTCTATCCTTCATGAGCACTCTTGATTTTAATTTACTGTGACAATTTCCAGTTGTGGGATCCTGCAAGTATCTGTGTTATTTCTCCTTATCTTGTAAGCTTGGCAGTTTCCTCCTGCTCTTCCTCAGTGCTCCCAGCCTTCTCTGCCTCTCTGGGCAACAGAAAGTGTGTGGAGCTGCAGGTTGAGGAGAAACCATGGCAGGTCCTGCTAAAATGCCAGAATGTGGAGAAGGTGTGCAGTGTTGTTGATAAGGCTGTTTTCCTTGCTGTTTGGCTGGAGGGAAGGTTCAGCCACAGAATCCAGTTAATGAAGGTTGTGTCCCTGGCTACACAGTGCCCTGGTCAAGGTGGCTTATTGTAGTGAGCTGCTCTCAAGGCAGCAATTTCAAACCATCAGCAGCAATAACCCTCAGGGCAGAAGCTCACCTGCCTTTCATTTAGGAAACAACAACAGAGAGAGATTAGGTGTAAATTTTTCTGGGCTACCTGTGGAACAAAGTGTGCAACAATGCCTCCAGGAAACCCCAGGCTCAGAAGACCCTGGCACATGGCATCCATTGCTCCCATGGGGCTCTGGTGCTAGCATGAGGCATTCTCATGCAAGGAAACCACTTACAGGATCACTTCTGCTGCTTTCTCAGCTGTTCTTTACCCTGTGCTTCTGTGAATATGGTTAGAAATGTATTAAATAATACCAGGAGCTAGACAGGGAGTGAGGAGCAGCTCTCCACAGATGCTGGCAGTGTCTTTGGGAACAGTCTGTCTGGGAAGCCAGAGGACAAGAGGAAATGGCTTCAAGTTGTACCAGGGAAGGTTTAGATTAGGTATGGGGAGAAAAATTCTTCACAGAAAGAGTTGTTAGGCATTGGCCCAGGCTGCCCAGGGTAGTGGTGGAGTCACCATCCCTGGAGATGATTAAAAAAATCATAGATGTGGTACTTAGAGGGACATGGTTTAGTGGCATGGTGGTGATAGGTTGATGGCTGGACTTGAAGACCTTAGAGGTCTCTTCCAACTTTAATAATTCTGTGATTCTGTAACAAGGTGCATTGTCATTTCCCCATGAAATGCAGAAACTTAACAAGGACAAGGCAGTGGTGGTGGCACATCCAGGATCCAGGATGGCAGTGTCTCATCTGTGTGTAAAATGTGCATTTCCCAATAGCACTGAATTCCTCTCAGATGATCTCAAGTGCTGTCTCTGCTCTTATAGCATTGAAGCTGCACTAGCCTGCTGTCTTCAACACCAATGCCATGAAATTTTAATGCCTGACTTTATAGGTTAAAGTTTGCATTGACATTTATGAGTCAGTTGAGCTTTCAACACACACCCTAAAAGTGGCAGCCCTGAGATGAACAAGAAGCAAGGAGGAAAAATAATTGCAAGGCCAAGTGAACACAAGCTGAAGCCATTTCCCCTTGTGCTATCACTCTTTACCTGGGAGAAGAGACCAAGTCCCACCTTACTACCACCTTCTTTCAGGTGTTTGTAGAGAGCAAGTTCTCCCCTCAGCCTCCTCTTCTCCAGGCTGAACAACCTCAGTTCCCTCAGCTATTCTTCATAACACTTGTGCTCTAGACCTTTTACCAACTTTGTTATCCTTCTTTGAATACACTCCAACACCTCAATGACCTTCTTGGAGTGAGGGACCTAAAACTGAATGCAGGATTCAAGGTGTGGCCTCACCAGTGCCAAGTACAGGCAGCCACTCACCTCCCTGCTGGATGAGCTCCCAGGTGTTTCCAATGTGCTGCTCCTGCTCTGTTGACCAGGTAGCCAGGTGGTGCCTCATCAAGGTTTTGGAGTAAAGTGGAGTCAGAAGTGTTGATTTTTTTTCCATGGTGGTGAAATATGAAACAGGAGAAGAGCTGCTTCAGCTGCCTGTGTGTAGATGGAAAAGTTGTCTGTAGTGGCAGAGGAAAGCAGAAAAGGGGAGAGAGAACTGTCTCATTAAGGTAAGGGTTGTCATCTCTGTCTCTCAGATGAAATCTAAAAACTCTGAGCCTGAGTTCTTTTCTTGGAAATTCATTGTGTTTGTAGTGGTTATGATAAGTCTTTTGACTGTGTCAGTGTCTTTGCTTTGATTCCCTGGGTAGTCCTACTGTTGCACTAATTTTGGGCTGCTCATGTTTACTCCTGGCCTGGGACATCTTCTGTTGAGTGGCATTGCAGGACCTGGATGTGCAGTGCTGGCAGTGTTTCAACAGTGATATTTAATGTCTCTTTGCAGTGTGTTAGGTGATTAAAGGCTGGTCTCCACATACACAGAGGAGCTCAGGGGCATGTGGACAGGCAGAGGAGCCCCAGTAACTAGGTCAGAGAAAGGGAGCACCCACTCAGTCCCTCCTGGGGCTGTCCCAGGGGAAGCCTCAGCCTCGTGGGGCTGGGGGCAACCAAAAAGCCTTGTTGTGTCACCTTGTAGATTGAGAAGGTTATGGCCTAGGGGTACAGGATGCATGGTGGGATGCATGGTAGGGAGATATAGGATAGGGATTGTACAAGGCTTATTATGGGATGTTTAGGGCAAGAACCAAAGGAAGGGATCAGGGTGATATATGAATGAGCAAGTGTGGGATGAAGAGGTAAACAGGACTTAACCCTGTGTAAACAGGCAGCTGGTCAGTCCACTTGTCTGCATATACCCTGTGCCTCATTAGCAAAGTCTCTCCTATCTTCTCACTAAACTCTGTATCTAACTCTTTCACTGGGTGAGAGGACTCCCTGTGCTCTTTGTGTGCATGGGGTGTAAGTGCCAGCAGCAAGAATCAAAAATGTGGCCCACTTCATGAATTTGCATGTCATCCTTGCACAGGGGCCATGCTGATCTTCTCTGGAGCCTCCCCATTTTAATATAGGTGCTGCCAAAGCAAATCATGCCCTTACCCATCAGTTTGTGTCACCAAAGCTGTCTGGACTTTGCAATCTAGCAGAACTGTTTGCAGTGCCAAACAAGCCATTCCTAGTCTTTGTTTTCTTTCAGGTCCTTTGACATGTTTAATGGCCAATTAATGCCAGTACAGTCACATAGCTTCAGTGCTTCATGCATGAGTCTCTGAGCTTGTTGACTTACTGACTTCTGAGTGGCACCCTCGTGTCCTCTTTGGATGAGGCTTCTCTGGAGCTACTCATAATTCATATTTCCTATAGGAATTCCTCAAGTATTTATCTTCCAGTCACTGCAGTATCTATGTGTGGCCTTGACCCTCCACATACCCTTATTTATCAGTGGCAGTGGGACACCATCATGGATACTGCTGCTTCTTGGGTAGGTCTGGGTCCTTTGATGTAATACTTCATCTTGGAGACCTTGAATAAGCACCAACCTGTGACACACTGGCCAGTTGGGAAGGTGGTTCTTCTTTCTCCTGTTTCCCCATTGATCTTGAGTGACCTTCAGCATTTTCAGGCTGAAGTAGGAAACTCAAGATGGACTAGGAAACACCTTTCTTCCTCCAGCAGGCAGTTCAGTTGATTGCTCCTGATTTGTTTGTTTGTGGTGGTATCTGCTGTTTCACAGAGTCATTATAGTTGGAAGTCCTCACTGAGGAGGGTGTTTGCTCTGAAGAGTTCTCAGCATAGAGCCACCTGATGGTTAAAACAAAGCACCTATGGTCTAAAAAGGAGCTGGCATCAGCAGCTGCTGCTGTTCTGCAGCCTGCAGGATCAAAAATGACCCTAGTGCTGGACACCTGGGCATGTGTCTGGTCCTTGCTCTGAACTACTGAGTTGAGGAACTCTCCCAGCTGCAGTTGCTAAACCATCCACAAACAAACCAACAACCAAATATCTGTAGTTAGCAATTAGCAGCCTGGCTTTCTTGCTGAAGGTCCAGCAGGACAGGTGCTGGGGAGCACTATGTCAGCAGGGGTGGTAGGAGAAGGGTGGTAGCACTGGCAGGAGCCTAAAGCTGGTTTATTTTTTTTTTTTGGGAGATGTGGGAAGAGGTCTATGAAATAGAGGAGGGAATTTGGGGAAGGAAAGGATGGTTTCATCATCAGCAAAGTTCTCTTGACTGTGGTGCATGAGGCTGGTTAAGTCATTTCAAGGGTGGTCAGAAATTGTGTGTTCCACATTTCCACCTGTGATGGAAATCAATGCAAACCATTATCCAGTAACTGAATAAATATACTCTGCATTACTAGGTACTCTGGTAAATACAAACCTGGATCTATGGCAGGGGTGTTTTTTACCTGCTGTTTATTTCAGTTTCTCATCCATAAAAGTGGCCTTAATATTCACACTGTCAATTGTTGCTTGTGGTTCACTTTCTTATCATTAAGAAGAGAATAACCCTCAATAAAAGTGCCCCTGAAGAATTGAAATGGCTCAGGCTTTGCAGCACTGTTTGTACAGTGTGTCCTTGTGGTCTGGGCTCACACAGCACTGACAGCAGAATACAGGAGAAGTCCTCATTCAACAGCTACAGTCCTTTTGAGCTAGAAAATAGAGGAACCTTGCTTGTGGAAGCAGCTGGGGAAATGTACTGAAACCTACAAGGCAGTCAAAATGAAACTTGTACAAGCAAGCTGAATTCTGGCACCTTCTCATTTTCCAGGCCTTAGTGTTTTGTTAACATGGAATTGTGTAAGATAGAAGCAGTTCTAAGACATTGTGGTGTGTGTAATGCCAGAAAATGTAATGTTTAGCATCTCCCTTCCAGACCATTACGTATTTGAGGGTCTCAGGAGTGACTGGGTAACTCTGGAAAGTGACTGCCTTCAATTCTTGCTCCTTTTGTATAATATATCCATGGCCAAAATAACACAGTTGATATTTGGGTGGAGAATTTTTTCTTCCATTCTTGCAAATTTGAATGCCAAGTAGCATCTGATAATACTTATTTGGACTGCTTAGAAATAGAATCTTCTTATCTCAGGAAATTCTTGCCACCACTAGTCATTTGGTGAGAAACAATGAGTTAAAGATGATATCAAGTGTGGAAGAAACCTCTTGTCCTGAGTAAAAGTGACTTATTTGGGATAAATGTAGACTTTTTTTTTTCCCCTCTGGTGGATTTGAGTTTCTTTGTTTGATGACTATAAAATAGAGTAAAAGGATTTCCCTCTCCCCCCACAATAATGCTTTTTATACTTTATTTTTTTTAAGTTTCCACCTCAAAGCACATGAACTATCAGGCTTTTAAGGAAGGGTTGCTTACCACATCTTGCCTAGAGAAAGGGCAGAGTTAGCTTGTCAGATCCTCTGCTGTTCCACCCTGTGCTGATTTATGCCAACTGAAGAGCTGTCTGGCTGCTCCAAATTTTGCTTTTCTGAGAGACTATCTGAAACCTCTATAAAGGCTAGAGAACTTCAGAAGAATCCCTTCACATTCATATGGAGGCTGGATTCTACCTTGTTTTACCACTGTGGACAATGAAAAGTGTGCCATCCAGCAGTGTTCTTAATTACCCATTTGCTAGTAGATGCACAAGAGGTTTGAGAATTAATCATCTTTAGGAAGTTCTGTTAAAATACTATGATTTTCTTACAAATTGAACATAATTCCACAAACTGGAATCCAGGAAGTTCAGTCTGAACATGAAGACAAATTACTTTCCTAGGAGGCTGCCCAGGGAGGTCATGGAGTCTCCTTCTTTGAAGAGATTCCAAACTTGTCTGGACATGATCCTGGGTGACCCTGCTTTAGCAGGGGGGTTGGACTAGATGATCCCAAGAGCTCCCTTCCAACTCCTACCAGTCTGTGATTCTGTGACCTCACTCCATGATTTTCAACCCTTCTGCTGTACTGAATCCATAACAGTCTCTGTTTGTCAGCAGACATCTTCTGCTTTGTGGTGAGGGTGCTGTGTATCTTCTATCTACAGGTGTGCAGTTGTCCTTAGGGCATGGAAGCACAGGCTGCTCAAGTTCTGGGTAGTGGGTTTTTTTTTTTCCCCCCTCTACATTCACTTATATGCAGTCTGTCCCCTGTGACATGCCACAGGGGGATAGGCATGACAAGATGTAGGACTTGAGCCAGACATGAAACCAGCCTGACAAAATCCCCCAGGCATCTGGTAAAGAGTAAGACACATTTAGATAAGGTTACAGACAAAAATTTCATTGATTTGGCATGCAGCTTTTTTTGTAACAGATATGGGACTCAAGCTACTGCAAGAAGAACTCCCCTTTCCCTCAGACTCCAGTGCTATGTGCACAGAAATAGGAGAAAAATACTTTTGTTGTGTTCCCCTTGTGTTTAAGCCCATATTCATAACTTGATACATGTCTAACTCTTCATTCTGCCTTGTACTTTTCTATTTTCCCCAGCCTTAAGGTTCCAGCTAACATGCTTTATAGCTTCATGTCATTAATTAAGAAACAATTACAGCTGATGACTTCAATGCCATCATCTTAATTTTCATCCTTACCACATTTCCCATTTAAATTAACTGATTTAGGGATTAGCACGTTGTCATCATATCTGGGGTTTTTCTCCTTCCTCTAAATCCTTCCCTGCATTTAAAGATTACTCAGAGGAATGATAACATCCCCAGAATATGCAAGGAGAAGCCACCTTAAGGAGTTGTTGAAGCAGCAGCTTTGGGGCAGCCCTGTCACCTATTCCCAAATTCCAGAGTTTGGGAACACTGTGGAAGCTGCCTCCAGCATCCAGGCAGTGGAAGTTGGCTGCTTTACCTCTTCCAAATATGTGATCAGAAATGATCAATCCTTGGGGACAGATGAGAACAGAATGGATTTTCCTTCAAAATACCAGGGGGGAAAAAAAACCCCAAAACAACAAAACCCCAACTCATATCTAATTCCAGAGTTAGAATCTTTCAAGGGCTGACAGCATTTGAATCTGGACCAGGCTTTTAGGTTTGATTCTGATTCTACTGAATATTTACTAGTAAATATTTTGACAGGAGTAGGACATCTGGCTCTGCTAAAATAAAGCTGCAGGGAAACACATTACACAACTTTTATATTTTTTTTTTTTGGTATCCACAAACAGATGTAATGGATCAAAGTGCCAAAACAGTGAAGGTTTTGATTATGTCTTTTATATCTGAGAGCTCTCTTCAAAGAGCAAGTTTTCTAGAGTTGATTGTGCATGTTTGTTGCCTTGAAATTAAACAGCATTGATCATTTCTTACTGACACTTTTATATAGCCCATTAGCTTAACACTATTCATTTGCTTTGTGTTTTTTTTGAGATGGTCTTTTTAGAGTTTTGGTTTTTTTTAAACCAAAACACTCTCTGCTGCCATCTAGCACCTCAAAACTTAGTAATAAACAGCTTCAGGTCGCAAAAGAGCCTGGAGTTAGAGATGGACATCCATTTTGGAGTAAAAACAGTGTCACTGCCTGCTGAGGATAACAGATATTTGATTGATTCAGCAAATAAAGCTCAGCAAGGGACACAGGGCTGGCAGCTTCAGCACTGGGGTCATCCCCATAACCATCCCCAGGGATGATGAAGGACCACAGCAAAGCATAGCTGCAGGTGTGGTGCCTCCACACTTGGTACCTTGATTTGATTATTGCAGTGCAATAATACAAAATATCACCTTTTACAACAGCAATGTAGAAACGTTTTTTTTAGCTCAAGGAATATATCCTCCTGTTTGGTTTTGCTTTTGATTTTTGTCTGGGTGGAGTCTGCAAGGGAAGTATGTTTCAAACTCTTGGCATCATCAGGGGAAGTAAGGCAGACAGACACCCTGAACCCCAGCCTGTTTATCTCCTCAGGACCATGTTACAATCTAGTAGTTAATTATTTTTTATGCAAAGCCCAGACATGCATGGTAGAGCTCAGGCTTACAATGTATACTCATTGAACAACGGATTTCTCTACTGCTTTCTGGGACAGATATAATTCCCATGCTTTTCATTACCCATGATATTTATATCTTGATCCTGAATTCTTATTAAAAATGATGAGATTTGACCTCTAAGTCTAATACTCACTTTTGGAGACAAGGTGCTTGATGTGATTTCTAGAGGATTATTTTTAAGAGCATTCTTAGATTAGATCTTCGTGAACAGTTGAGGGATGTACCCAGTGAACCTTGTCTGCTGGCTTTTTAGGCTGCCATTCAGCATCCAGATGGATTTTCATTTTGTAGTCCTTGAGAGTGGTGTAGGGATCCATCTGATAGTTTTATTATCCCTTTGTTAATGCAGGAATGTGACAATGCTGTTTCTGCTAACTTTTATTGGAGTCTCCCCATACTTGAAGGCAAAATTGCTTCTGACTGAAGTTTCAAGAGCTTGTAGAGCTCATTCCAGTGGCTCAAAGGGTGTTTTACAACTGGGCTGCTTGCTGTTAACTGAGAGTGTATTTTAGGTGGTTGCTAGCTTCCTGCATTTGTTACCTGCAATTCAGTTTTCATCCTGAGCAGCACATCACCAGGGCTTTGCCAGGAGAACAGGATAACTTGAGGTGACAAGTTACCATGTGGTCTTTGGGGTGCTTCTGTGCAAACTTTAGTCTGCATTAATATAAGGTAGAATGGTTTGGGTTGGAAGGGACCTTAAAGATCATCTAGCTCCAACCACCAGTGCCATGGGCAGGGAGGTAATTGGAGGTAGGACACCCTTCAGTGAAAGATGGTGAGATGCCTCCAGGTGGAGAGTTGATGGCATGTGGTGGTGATTTGAGATGTGGTGCTGACTGGCTGAGAGGGGAGGAAGGAGCCTGTCTCTTACACCAGACTTCTGAGCAGAGACGGGCATGGAACAGCAGTGGAGGGGCAAGTGGTCAGGTCCATAGTGATCAAGTGAAAGATTCACTGTAGTTTCCTTATGTGAAATGCCTCTGTGCACCTTCTCAGCACAACACCAGCTGCTGTGAGTGGAAGAGGCTTCACCTGGACATGTGGAGTTTTGGGGGATTCTTGGGAACTTACTCAGAATGACACTGCAGTGCTGTATTACCAGTTTTGAGAGTAAATGCCTGCTTTATTTGGTGTGAGAGGTAGGCTCCTTTTGCTGTGCCCTCCACATTTATTTAGGTACAATATTGACCTTTTATTTCCCATATTCCTGGGCCCATTTGTATGTGGCCAGTGGGAATGGCAATGGAACCCAGTTCCAGATCCCAGTTTGCACATAACATCTAGAGGCACTGCCTGCCAGTTGAGCTCCTGGAGCTGCTCATGCACATGAGCCAATGTTTCAGCATGTTTCTGTCCCAGCACCAAGGGGCTGAGGCACCAATGGATGGAAGCTTTTGGGTTTTGCTTTAAAGTAACAAGAGCACAGAGTTAGATGAGGCAGTGATTGTTTAATAATGGGCTGGTCTTAAGAGTGTTTTGTTGTATGGTACCAAGTTGGTATTTGAGAGTGTTTTGTTGAAGTTACAAAGCATCTATGCTTTTGGTTTGGAAATTGGTAAAAGCATGTGGCACAGCTTCAAGTGCTGAGTGCTTTCAGATGCTGTTCTGTTCCTTTGATTATTGAAAATGATTCCAGCACAATCCTGCTAATTTTCTCTTTGTACTCCTCTAATTTCAGGAGACTGTTAGAAAGTCCATCTAGGCAGAGTGCTTATTGCCACTGAGAGAGATTTTTGCAAAGCCAAATTTTAGCAAATGCAATCATTTCCAAGGGTTTGGAACATTTTGTTCCTGCTTTTCTTCTCTAGTTTGTGTGTGTGTGTGTGTGACTTGTGCACACGACTGTGTGTGTGCATTGTTCACAGTGCCTGCTATTCCTGTTCCTCTCCATAGCATCCATGGTATAGCACAGTATAGTTTAGGATCAGCTCATTTCTGCTTCCCTTGCATCCTGCAAGCTAAACATAGGAGGCTGATGTTCAGAAAAGTCTCCCTTAGCATTGAGGGTCATTAGGCATAGCCACAAGCAGTCCTTGAAAGCCCAGGTAGGGAAGGCAGAAGCATTTATCCTCCTGGTAGCTTTGCACCTGAAAACATATGACAAACACTGGTTAATCTTAGCACCATCTGAATGTGTATATATATTTTTTTATTATTATTATTATTATTAGGTATATATTATTATATCCCCCTTGAAGGAGAAACTGCAAGTAAGAAAGAAAGTGATTTACTGACAGTGGCAAAGTATAAAGACTGAGTGTACTGATACTTGCTGTCTCCATTAACACGAGGTGCATTTGTTCTCTAGAGGATTTTTCACTACCAGCAATTGGATTTCTTTGCCTGTAACAGAGAAACTTCCTTTCCAATACTGATGCACCTTACAGTTTTTGCCAGAAATGACATTTGGCATATTCACTACAGTGCTTCAGTTCCACTCTCTCCCAGAAGGAAATGATTTGGGAGAAAACATCCACAGTTTGCTACATTAAAACTCATGTTTTCCAATAGAAACAAGATTTAAACTGGTAATTGAAAAGTATTTAAAAACAATAAAAAGCAGAACTAAACCCAGTCTTCACTATTTGGTTACATGGAGTAATTTTTCCAGCAACTTGCTTTCAAAATTTGTAATGAAATGTTTTAAATCAAAGTGAATTAAATTTCACATCCAACCTCTCCTGAGCCAGGGTTACAGACACCAAAAAATGTTGTTTACTTGGTTGTGTGGCAGATTTAGCATCCTGATGTCTTATCATAGGTTTTACATGTAAAAGAGACTCTCCTCATGGGGAAAACAAACAGCAATTTCTAGCACTGTGTAAGATACTTGTTTCATATCCACCATGAGTTGTTTCCAGAGCCAGATTTCATCCCCATCCATTGTTGAAAGTGGTGTTCAGTGATGGACTTGCCTCTCTTCTACTCTGTCACTACCTTTTTTTCAGAGCAGATTTCTTCAGTTGTCATATCATAGCACCATTTCTTGGGTATTAGATGAACACTAAGCTGAAACTCAGGGTATTAAGTCAAAACTGTGCATTTTTCACGTGATCTGAAATACCAGAGCATTTAATCTCTTGATCAGCTTTTTTTTTCTAAGTTGTATGTGGGTTTTTTTCCACCAAATACCTCTAGAATTAAAAGATAAAGGGAGAGTGAATTTTCTGCCTGTCCTGCAGTCCTTCATCTCCCCCTCATGTCACAAATGCCAGCACCTCCTCTGCTCCTGAGAAGCACAGATGAGATTGGTTATGTTGGGTTGTGCCCTGGTGCCTCCACATCCTCTCTTGGCCATTGGTGCATGGGTCTGGAATTCAGAAAGAGCTACAGAGTTAGAGGAATTTGTGTAGGCACTGCTTTTAAGAGTACCAAAAGAAAAATCTAAGACCCTTGCTACCCATCCATCAATATTTCATCTCCATCATCTCTTATTCATTCAGTCATTCACTAGGATGTAACATTTCCTTTGCTGTCATGGTAGCACGGGAGGCTGCCCAGCTCCATAGCTCCTGGACACATCTCCTCTGCTGGCTGTGGCATTGGTGGTGGCTCTTGCTCTGTAAGAAGAAGGGCCAGGAGAGCCCTCCAAAGAGGGCCTCAGCCCCATGGCTGAAGGGAAAATGCAAGTCCTACAGCCCCTGGTCCTGCAAGCATTTACCTCTGCTTGGCATGGAGCACAGGAACAGTTAGTTTGTTCCATTGAGGTCAGTGCATATGGGGTAAGTCATCCATATGCATGAGTGTTCCCAGTGCCAGGTCTGAAGGTAAAGTTTCCTGGCTCCTGCAAAAAAGGTGTAAGAAGAGAATGTCCTTCTGCCCCAGGCCTGTGAGCTTGTGCCCGTGCAAGGGCAAGCTGGTGCAGTGGCATATGGGTGGGTTTTGGAGCCTAGGCATATGGCTGCTCCTGCATGTGGGCTGAAAGGAATTTGGAGGTGGGTCTCCTGGTCCTGTTGTCATCCATGTGTGTGTTGGAGCCAAGCAGGGCCTGGCCACCAGTTCCATATCTGTTAGTTTGGGCGAGGTTTCTTTTGTTTGTCAGTCATGCAACCCAAGGGCTTATTAAAGCTTTTGGGTTTTTTTTCAGAGGTAGTAAATGCTCAACACTCCCTTCTGGCTTCCCTTGCAGTTGTTCAAGATCAGCATTTTTTAAATTTAATGTCTTTATGGCATGGTTTTTTTCCATTGTCAGCCAGGGCTTAACATGGTGGCTACGTTCATTAGTGTTTTCTTTGAAGACAATGGTGGAAGATGCCCTTGATCTGCAAGACCAGGGTTTTATTGCTTTTTTTTTATATATACATTTTTGGTAGCCTCTTCTGAGGCTTCAGAACAAACAAATGGCACAGATCTAGCTGTATCCAGTGGGGAATACACTTTATTCTTTAGCAAAATGTTGTTGTAATAAAATGTTTTTGTTTGTTAAAATGTTCTCTGCTTTATTTATAAGCCACAAATGTGTCTTCCCATTTCAACTCTCACAAAAGAAGAAATTTTCCAGTGTGCCTTAAGTTTGTTAGTTAATTCAATATGATGCCAATCAGATATTCTCTGAGAATTGCATAAATAATCTTTGGGGGCCCATGCTTTGCATGTCTGTGTAATATCCAACAGAATTTTAAAGACTGTGGTTCTTGGGGATGGAATTGGAGGAGAGGATGTTTGAAGAGGGTTTATAATATTTACTGCAATAAAGAAATTTAGGGATTACTCAAAGATCCTGTCAGTATTTGGGTCAGAAATATAGCCCAGAGGTATTAGTATGATAGGCAAGTAGAAGCATTAGACTGTATTAGTGATTTAGCTATCATAATAGCACAATAGTCTATCATGTGATGGCTAGTGCACTAAACATTTATTGTGGATTAGCCTGGGAAAATGCACAAGCTGTCTTGCAAACAGGGAAGGTGACTGTTATTCCTTTGACTGGATCTGTCCTGGAAGGGGTATGTTTGGGGTGAAGATATTTATGATCACAGCAGAGAAAGGCAAAATTGTTTCCATCTGAATTTTTTTAATTAAGAAAGGAAAATGTTGCTTCACTAGCAGGGGTTAGCAAAATAAGTAACGGTTGACCTGTTCTTCTTTGAAAAGGAATATTTGAGCATGAGCAGCATGTGGTAATTTAGATACTAAAATGGCTCCCCAAAAATGTATCTCCTCTGAAAATGGCAACTCTATATGGACATTATTATTGCATTCCTAAATAACAATTTTCTGTGGTGTGATTCCATCCAAATCCTTTTGCCTGCTCTAAGTCTAAAAACCCTTAATCCATATGAATATTGAAATACTGCTAGATACAAATTGAGTTTTGTCTGATGTTCCTGAGTGTTTTCCCATCTCATAAACATGTAGTTTTTTTCCAAAGGAAGCTGGAGATAATAGGCAGAAGTCTACTATTCCTTTTTTCTTTGTAAGTCCAAGCTTTAGATCCTTTGATCCTCCCCTCCTTTTCCATGACCTCTACTAGGGTTTTAAAATTATACATTCCAGATTACACCTCCACAATTTTCTGTCCTGGGATGATGAAAGGATTTATATTATGATAATAATGCAAGGAACCCTTGTGGAGCCTAGTTGGTGTGGCTAATTTGAAACCACAACAAAAAATGTCATTTCCAAAAGCAAATTACAATATTCATAAAGTGTTAACTGGATACCTAACTAATTTCTAATCGCTCTTGTATTCTTGAGTATCTTGCACTGGCCTTTTTTTAGGCCTGCCTGCTTGCTCCCATTTAATTTGTCCTTAGCTGTGCGCAGTGGATTAGCATTTCATCAGGGTGGATTAAGATTGAGCTGACACTGAAGCTTCCTTTTGTTATTTTTACACGCGCATGTGTGGGGCCGAGTGGATACGTGCACGTTTCCTTAACTGACTGTCGATTCTTGGTGGGTGCTGGTGCTGGAGCCCTGAGCTAATGAGGAAGGAGACAACTGAAATGGATGAAACGTGTGTTTAAAAAGAAAAAATCATTCCCTGGGGAGAAATTGCACTGAGGTTGCTGACTGGGTCGGCGCAGGAGATTTCATCGGGCTAAAATGATGTCACATGGAGCCAGGGCTTTAGTGGTTTTATTTAGCTCCTAATCCCCGCACAGTGTTCGGACAGTTGTCCATGTGCGCTCGCCGTCCCCGGCGGCAGAGGATAAAGCATCTGGGCTGAGTGCGGCCGCCCTCTTCTGCGGCTGCACTGCATGGGAAGGGTCTCTCTGTCCACGGACCTGGGGTGAGAGCAGGTGGCGGCGGCCGCTGCATGCTTTGCCTACTAAGGTTTCAAAGAATTAATAATTCAGGCAACACTTTGAAAGGCAAAACCACCCGTCGGTGGTTTCTGAAGTCCCAGGAGGGCTCAGGCAGAGCATGGTCTGGTTTTGATGCGCGCCGGAGAAACACTGAGAAGAAAGGTGCTTCCTCTTCTCTGTTTCGGCGGGAGCAAGAGGCCTTGTGGCGATGCCCATCCCCAGCAAGCACCCCAACATTGGCCGCTCGCAGAGCTGGGATGCCGCTGGCTGGTATGAAGGCAACTGGGAGAGCGAGAACACCTTTGACTACCAAAGGCCACCGGGCCGGAGGAGCTCTCTGACCTATGGTGGTGAGGGCGGATGGTATGAGCCTCCACGCGCAAACGATATCATCTTGCAGGGCGGTGCAGAGCTGAAGCAAGAGGCGTACCCATACCAGGATGCCGCCTTTGCCCCGGGGCCCCTCAGGAAGGGCTCTGTCCCTGACTTCACCTACTGCGACCGGCAGGCGGCCATGGCAGGCCGGGGCTCCCTGCCACCCCAGGATTACTACAGCGACCCATCCCTGGCAGCTAGATCGCCCAAGGACCCTCGCTACTATCGTGACCATGTAGTGAGCAGGCCACCGGTGAGCTATGGGGTGCCTGGCAGCCGACTATCCTGGGACCAGGCTCCAGGACGCCTACCTGCCCCACCAGAGGCCAACCGCCTCTACAGGGACCCCAAGATGGCCCTGGATGGTCAGCGGATGCGCAGCAGAGATGTCTCCCCAGCACGATACGGCGTGGAGCCCACCGGCCCACGGTACGCGGCCGAGCCTCCCACATTCCCCGGCAGGCCATCCTACGTCGATGGGGCAGAACGACCCCCTGAGCCAGCGGGGGCCAGGCAGGCCGCACCCACCTGCCTGGTAGTGGACCCCAGCAGCAGCACTGGCAGCGGTTATGGGCCAAGTCGGGAGTGCGCCGGTGCTAAGGGCCCCTACGACAGCTACGAGGCAGCGGTGGCAACGTCTTCCCACCCACCAGTGCCCCCCACCTTTCCCGGGACAGAAGGGAAGAGAAGCTTTGACCCTGAGTTTGTAGCGCTGCTGCGTGCCGAGGGCGTCTCGGAGAGCACCTTCGCTGCCCTGCTGCAGCAGGGTTTTGACTCTCCAAACCTGCTGGCCATGATGGAGGAGAATGACATCAAATCTGTAGCCCCAAACCTGGGGCAGGCCCGTGTGCTGTCCCGCATTGCCCACAACTACAAGGCAGAAATGCAACTGCAGAGGCAGGAGCGGAGGAGCGGAGCACTGCGCCCCAGAACCCGCTCCAACAGCTTCAGCCATCGCAGCGAGCTGCCAGGCGAGTATGGGATACCCCTCGGCTCAGGGCCCACCACAGATGGCCCTGCTGCCCCACAGCCTCAGCCTCCACTGCAACCCATCTCTCCAAGAGGGGTGGAGATGCACCGCCGGCCATCCAGCGCCCCAACCCAGCACCTGCTGGAGACCACCTCCTACCCTGCCTCCATGGGGACCCCTCAGGGGCCACACTTCCTCCCTGCTTCTGGATACAGCAGCCCCCTGCCTTGCAACACACATCCACGTCCAGCCTCTGCCTACTCTGCTCCATCTGGCATGCCCATGAGCACTGCCAACCCGCATGCAAGCCCCAAAACAGCCTACCCCACCACCTACACTGTCCCCATGGAGCTGATGAAGAGGGAGCGGACAGCAGTGGCAACACCAGCGCCCAGCCCACACGGCAGCCCACAGCTCCTTCGCCGGCCAGGAGCACCGGCGGACAGCAGCCTGGCACCCGCCACACCTGCTTTCCCTGCCCAGCCCTCCCCGTATCCGAAGCTCAGCAGGCGCACAGGGCCCCCTGTCATCGTCTCCACCATGGCATCGCCTGAACCAAGTAATTTCTGAAGGGTCTTAGCCCATACGGTAGTTTAGAACCACCTTGTTGTTCCTTACTTTACCCCCTTAGAAGACCCACGATCAAATATATTGGAGTTTCAAGCCTAAATATTAGACACTTTCCTATTTAGAAAAGGAGGTGAACAGGATTTCTTCAGAGGACCACACTGGCTAGGCAGAGCAAAAGATGCTAGTTCTTTCTCTGTGGTTAAATTCCAAATATTTTATTTGTTTAGCCAACTTCAGTTAAAAGTGAGCAGTATCTCGGATAACGCTTCCAGGGTTAATCTTGCCATTGCTGTTGTTTGCCGAGAACGGGAGATTAGATACTGTGCTGGCTGAGCAATTAGGACTACAGGGTTTGCTGCAGATTGACTTTTTGCCGCTGTTATCAGGCACAAATGTGTTTCTCCAAGGAAATGGTTAGCATTGTTTTGACTAAATTCATCAGATAGCTAATGGTGTTATTCGAGAATCGACTTACCTTTGGCCATTACCTAAGTCTTTTCTTCTTATTATTAATTTGCTGGTTTATCAGGCATACAAAATAAACCCCTTGATTTCCTTCTAGAGATGCCTGTAAGTGAGGTGATATAGCTGTTAAAGTAATAGGTCTGTGCTTAAAACTAAAAGCTTGTCATTAAGCACTGGAACAATAAAAATGAGTGGTGACTCCTCATCTTCCTTTCCCTTTCTTAGAAGTGCTCAGGCTCTTGGCTGCTCAGATTGTGAAGCTAGATAAGCTGAGCAGGCTCCACTCCTCCGCTTTGGAGATGTGCATTGGTGAAAATGTTCAGAGCCTTGACCCTCAAAACCATGCTGCTAAGTACGTGGAAATGTGGCAAATCTGTTGATTTGTGATTTGACTTGTTTGGAAAATGGGCATAGCAATCCCTTGAAATGCTTTTTGCTGGTAGTGGCTCTACAAGCAGGGAATTTTCTCCCTGTGCAGTTAGCTGAACTCCCATGCAACAAAGTCTCCAACAATTTGCCGTACCAGCGTATACGCACTAAGCCTTAATAGAAAGATACCATTTATAGGCATAGAGACGGTGCCAAAGTGGTGATGCCATTCCACAGGAATCTAAATAAAGAATGATTTTGTGAGTGGAAATGATAAAGTTGTCAAAATGCAGATGCTTAGCGCACCCCTTTCCCTGGCTTACCATAATTACACAGCTAGGAAGTAGGTGCTATTTCTTTCACCCTTGTGAGTACTTTATGTAGCTAGTGTAATGTATTGATTCCTAAAAAATGCTGAAATATTAGGGCAACACATTCTGTGTTGACATGAATCAGACGTGAAAGTAATACATCCAGGCAGTATTTTTAAATAAACAATTTCCCAAAGCCTGGAAAAAAAGGACAAACTGGCATAATGTGGGGAATACAAATATGTTCATTTATTTGCAGTACATCAGATTGAGCCAGTCGGTACTGATGCTGTGAAAGCCCTGGGGTGAGGGACTGCTGGAGTATGTGCATTAGGAGCAGTCTCCTCTGCCATGAGACACGGACCAGGCCTTCCATGGGTCTCATATATAAACTGCAAACCCTGCTCTCTAAAAATCTAGATATTATCCCTTCCCTTTTAAAGAATTACTGGTGCACAACAAGAGGAAGCCAGCAGCATTTCTGTGCTGCTGAGCTTTCTCACTGCTCAACCCTCTGTTGGTTCTTTTTTTGCCTACGACCAACTCATTTGCATGAGGATGACATTTGTTGCTCCAGTAATTTCATCTGATAATGGCCAGCTTGCAAAGCGGATCTGAAAACATATTCCTTAATTATGTGTTGCTAAGCAACGAGAGGGTTTGGCCATAATCACAGAAAGATTATCTTCTCATTGAAGTCCCTGAAAGGTTTAGCTGAAGTAGGACCTGTAAAATTGTCTTCATTTTTATTTATTTCCCCTTTTTTATTCTCCAGATAGCCTGAGAGGTTTTCTTCCTGTTAAACTATATTTTAGAAGTAGAAGCCAAGGTAAGACACATGGTGAATGGAAGGATGTGGATTTCAAACGGAAGGCGTGGCGGTTTGCAGGTGTTTGAGCTGTGTTGAGGAATTACTCCTTAAGGAACACCATTGCTAAGGAGTGTTCACACTTACAGGCGAGGTGATAAGGGAATATTACAGCTATGTTAAGATGTTTTTAAAACAGTGAGCGGGTGACAGAAACTTGAGTAAATCTAGGAAAACTGTGTTTGCCAGCAGGAAGAGACAAGGATGTGTTTTGAGGAGTAACGAGCCTTCTCCTGGCTGTAGCTGTGGATACTTGAGTTTCAAGGTGAAAGCAAGTTCAGTATTAAACTCTGTCTCTAAATGTCTGCAGATATTTTCTGGTGGTGTAGGTTAATGGCCTCTCAGTCAGCAGAGGGTTACAAGATGTATGTTATAGTCCAGTGATGTTTTGAGGCTTGTTATATGCCTAGGGCTCTAAAATCATTTTGGTTCTTTCTGAAGTCTTGTTGGACTATATATTGTAGTCTTTTCAGTGAGTTTTTTCTGGATACCTGATCTGTGATTCTGTGCTGAATTTTGACACTACATGTGGATTCTGCATAGCTACTGTTTACTGGAATTTGGGCTTGCAGGAGGAAGGCATCTTCTCCTGCCTGATGTAGAGACAGCATCTTTAGCAGGGATACAGGCAATGTGCCATCATGCTTATGTGCCTCTTGCTTCAGCACGGTTGGAGAAGGGAAAATCAGCAACAGGATTTATTGCTGCAACTTCTTGGCATGTTGTAAAATAATCGCTAAGAAGTCATTAGATAAATTGCCCTTCCTGGGAATTGCAGAGTTGTATGAAGAGAAGGTGATGAGTGAGCACCCAAAACTCATTACTGTGGCAGCAGAGTGAGCAGGGCCAGGCACTGAGAGTGACATCTCCGGAGCTAAGCCAACTTCCCATCCCAGGAACTCCCCAGGCACGGCCCTGGCAGAGTTGCCACTCTCTGCGTCATCAAGATCTTGTGCGTGAAGCTGTCAGAAATGGCTTCCCCAGGGGAGAAACGTCCTCAGAGCCAGCTGCTCCTGCAGTCTCACTAGCCACAGCGTCACAGGTAGTGAACACACCAAGTCATCTCAGGGGCAAGCAGGAAAAATAAACCCTGTGAAGTCTGAGTGACAAAACTGTGTCGAGTGTCGGTCTGCTGCCAGAGCCTCGTGCTGCAGAAGGAGGTAGTGCTGGGAAATAAATAGTGTAGGGCAGCAAAGCTGGTAAGAGCAAGCTGCATCAAACGGTCATTGATCAGATTACTGGAGCTCCACCTCCAAAAATTGCATCTTCAAATTATTGTTTGCTAGCATTTTTATTAGATTACTCGATCTATATTTTTTTGGATCTGGTATTAGAGTCTTTAAGCAGTTGGTTGGCAAGTCCTGTGTTTTTGTAGCTAGCCTAGGCTTCTCCCAAACAAGGAGTTGGTCCACATTTCTGTTTCTGATGACAGACTTGGGGAGCTCCAGTGAGGAACAATGGAGCAAATGCATTGCAGATATGTATCTTGGATGGTTTTTCAAACTGTAGTTTACATATGAAGATATGAAACAAATGATCACAGAGGAGGAGATGCTTCCCACAGGGAGGAGGAACAGGGCTGCCCCATACGAGTCAGGTAGGTGTCATAAAGAAGGAGGAGCAAAACTACTCGGCTGCAAGATTTGGTTGAAAAGCCAGGCAGGAGGTAGCTGCCTTCCTTGGTCAAGTGGTTCTCTATGGTGTGAAGGGGATTCATCTTTTATCAGCTTAGAGTCCAGCTAGAAATGCCTTTCACTGTGATTGGCTCAGCTCTGCCTATACTGTTTAACAGTTGCTTGTGATTCTTTTTATTGGCATTTTCCACCCTGGGACAGATAAGAATTGTGTTAACCACACATCAGTTGCAGGCTGAAACTCTTCACGTGGGCAGGCCCTCCGAAGAGGAGAGGGCACAGTCATGAGCAAGAGCCTTGATGTTTGTTTGAGGATAGTTAAAAGAGCCCATCAAGAGTGGTTAGAAGAGCAACGTTTGCCTATTCTTTTAAGAGTACCACATTGACATGGTCATAGCTTTCTATGGGTGGAGAGAGTTTAGTGGTAGTATTTCACATACAGCATAAATTTCATGAGCATTTGTTGATGTTGGCTTATTCTTTGCCCAATGTGGAGAGTTCAGAGATCAGCTTGATGTTTTCTTCACTATATTTTCTGTACAGACTGTAGCATGTCTTCACAATGCATACATGTAAGGCAGCTCAATTAACAATCCAGACTGAAACAGCACCAAAGGAAGCTCCGTGTACTGAATAAGTCTGGTTTAATTTGCACATTGACCTGACAGACCATAGCAAGTCCTTGGAGCTATTCCCAGCTAGTATGTTACTCCAGGTGAAGTAAGTCTGCACTGCATTCATTGGCAAAACCACAGACTAAAGATTTTAACTGAGATTGTAACTTCCCTAAAAAAATAGTTGACTGAAGTAAGCAGATATGTCTTGCTAGTGTCTGCTGTCCTGATGGTCACAGCATCGCTTGCAAGACATTAATATCCAAAATACTAATAGCCCTAGCAGGAAGTACTTGCAGTGAGTTTGGGAAAGCTGGTGGAAGGCTCTCAAGAACACTCTCACCCACCTCAGCTGAGCAAATGTATGTGTGTGTATGGATGTGTATCATGTGTGGATCTTAAACTTGAAGTCATCAGAACTGCTTGCATTAGTAGAGTAAATGGCTGAAGAAGAGAGCGAGCGACAGATGTGCTGAAACTACCTGGATAAAATATTGACTATCCTGGCCAATATGTGCACACGATTCACTGCTTGCTGAGAAGATGCTTTTAAAATACTCTTTTAAAGGTTGAAATATGCTTTTTTATAATGGCTTTATCAAAAGCAATATAAAGTGTCAAACTCATTCCAGTTGCAATTCATTGACTTTAGTGCCATGGCAATGAAAATGAATTTGGGCTGTCGGAGGAGAACATGTTGTCAGCTGCACAAGCGTTGTCATCTTCAATTTACACTTTCCTTTTACCCTGTGCCTGTAGTTCTCTATCATTGTTAGGACTTTTATATATCCAGATCATTCTCTGACTATATTTGCTGACATTTTTTTAGCTTTCTCATAAGTAGTTTCCATAGCTACAAACTTAGTGTTCACAGAGGGAAAAAATTTTGAAGGTTTCTGATCATTATAGTATTAAACATTTTCTTATATTTCTTCTCCTTGTCTTCCTCATAGCATTACAGTACAGACCAGGTTAATGAAAATGTTGAACACAATGGAATTGTCTGTTATTTTTAAAAGCAAAGGAGGTACTGAGCTGAATCCTTAAAAAGCAGAAGACCAGCATCATTAAGCCACTGATGTAGGATAAATGTTGCAGAGGTAGGACATTTATTAGTAAGGTTTCGATGTAGCAACTGGCAGATGAGCTTTTGACTTCTGCACCTAAACAAAACCTGATGTTAACAGCATTCCAATGGCTTTTGGTCAAGAAAAATAATTTTTCATCTCTTCTGTCTGCTGTTTCTAGTGTTTTGTTCAAGATGAAATGTTACTCCTGAGGGTGGGACTCACATGTGTTCTTTTTGCCATGTTAAGTTCCACCTCTCCAGCGACCGCCAGCATTGCGTCCAAGGGCCTCGCCTTCTGCACTCACAATCCAATTAGCTGCTCTGGAGCAGATGGAGCAGATTAGTGCCCAGCTTTCCTTCCTCCTCTGTCTCTCCCACTGCAAACAGTGTCAAAGCCAACAATCAGCTTAAACATCGGTCCCATGGCACGGCAGAAGACAAGCCCTAGCCCTGGCTGTGCGGGCACATCCTATGCCCCTTTCTGTATGAGACAGCATCCCCTGCCAGGCTGGTTCCCCAGTGTAATGGCTGCAGGTCTCCATTAGTTTAGAAGACCTTGATCTAACCTCATTTGCTAGAGATAAATTTCATTTTTTTGTGTTCAAGGAGTGTCTCAAGCAGTGACCTAACAACATGAGCAACATACTCCATGTTTAAACAGCCAGTGCCATCCCTGCCAGCAGCAGGGACAGTGGTGGAGGTTTGTGGTCCCTTGCTTCCTGCAACATTCCATCCCAGGAGTACCCCAGGCCCTGGGGATGCAGCTCGACCACCAAGCATAGGGTGGCCAAGGGAAATGGCCTCTTGCCACTTCTTGCACATGGAAGCAGAAGCATCCAAGGAGTAGCTGGGGGAAGAGTGAGAGTACAGTACTCTTCCCACAGTTCCTAAAAGCGTCATTGTCCATGGGAGGAGGTGGTTTAGGCTCTCTAATCTGAGAGATAAGCAGGTTGTCACTGTAAGAAGGAAAGCAGCAGGGCTTACCTGAATGGTTGGAGCTGGTGGAGATCCTTGGTAAATACTGATATGAAGAGCCAAGATGGAGTTCTTGTGTTTTATTTGTATATGCAGATACATATATACACATGGAAATGGGGAGGAAACCTCTCAAAAATATAATTGAGGTATCAGTCATGATCCATTTGAATCAGTACTCCTGCAGGCTTCATTGTTTGCCAGAAGTGACTTGTTTTGGTTATCAAGCAATTTATTATTTCCTAGGTTGTTGTACTGACATGACAAGTAAATAAACAGACAGGACTTTGTTTAGGCACCAAGCACAAGGATAAGTAGTAATTTAGGACATGCTTTCAGTGGAAAAAGAGTCAGAAAAAAAAAAAGAAGGATCATAACTGAGGTCCCACTGAAACATTTGGTATCTCCAGGTGGGTTACCTCCATGCCAAGGAGCTGCATTGGGAGTCAAAGGTGGTGGGATGCAAGAACCTGACAATTCCCCCTTGACTTTCTTGCTGGTCTCCTTAACCCTAACATGTTTGCTGATGCTTAGGGTTCTAACACTGCAAATCCCTGAGCAGTTTCTAGCTGCCTCCTACACACTCCTTTACTGACCCTATAGATTATCAACCTTTGGTTTTTTTCTAATAATGGTCCAGTCTTTTATTGGAGTCTGGAGTCTCTCACTATTACCATCAGAGTGGGGAAAAAACCCCAGGAATGGAAATGTTCCATGCAGTCATTTGTTGTGTTCTCTGAATGCTTTGTTATAAAGTTTTAAATGAATATTCATTAGGTCCAGTAGTTCAGGAAAGGGCATATGTTTTGCTTTGTCAATGAAAGGAGTCTTGGTTAGTGTATTATTTTTTATTTATACAGTTAGTGTATTATGAAAGAGAGCATTCAGTGTGGACAGCAGAGAGTTTGTCAGGATCTAGACTGTCCTGTTGGGACACTGAAGTAATAAGGAAAGCTGAACCACAGCTTTAGTTACCCCAGCTGGCCAGCAGTTGCAATTCCTATTGATTTCAAGCTTTCCTTGTTTTTGAATTCTTGCTCATGTTGAGTGGACCTGCATAAGAGTGGAAGTTGTTACCTTCCAAGCTGAAACATTTGGCTGAAGAACCTTAAATTTCCATTTCATAGTTGTTTGCAGTGGTTGTGGTTCTGCTTAGGTGTGGTGCTGAGGGACATGGTTTAGTGGTGACTTGGCAGTGCTGGCTAGATGCTTGGATGTGATGATCTTAGAGGTCTTTTCTAACCTTAATGATTCTCTGATCCTAAAAGCATGAGCAGTGGTGTGCCATGCTCTGGCTAGAGGATGAACCTGCATATCATCTCCCTGATGTATGACTAGCAAGATACAGAGATGTATCATGTAGACTAGCAGCCCCACTCTCTGGCTCTTCAACTCTTTTTTTGCTCCAGTCTTCAGCATCTGAAGCTTGCATGAGAAAGGCCAATGAAATTTATATTCCTAACATTTGGAGAATCTCTTTCTGGACATGCAGCTTCCAGAACAAAGCAGTGAGTGAAGTTGTGCTTCCATCTATAACACGTTAGCTTTGCCATTGATTTCAAGAGAAGAATTATGTTAGCCTCTCCTGCAAAAGCCACCAGCTCCACATAACTTACTTTTCTTGCCTTTCTTAAAATTAGATCTACAACACCAATGGTTTCTTTAAGCCAGAGAAGCTGTAAATTTCACACATTGAAGGCCTGTGCATTATTAAAAATAATAGGTTGTATTTGTCAAATGGATAATGAGTAGGTTTCTTTCTCTGTTTTTCAGTATTTTAATGAGTACAGGAAATGTTTGCTATTTATTTGCTTTCAGATTTTACCAAGGAGCTCTGGAGATAATTGTCAAATTTCCAAGCATGTATCAATATTTCATGAAGTGCTGTTTTTCCTCTGTACATTCAGGAGTTAGGTCATTAGCACTGGAGCTGTTATTAACAGTCTGAAGCAAGCCATAAAAAGGTATTCCACTGAACACTTGAAAATTTCTGAAACAGGCTTCTAATGGAGGACTTACAGGTCAAATAAATATCAGTCATGTTGCCTGGTTTCCAATGTTGCATGTTAAATCTGTTGGAGGATTTCTTGCTTGATGTCAGTTGCTGTGGTTTCTGGGTCTGATCTGGAGAACCTTGAGGCTCTGTGCATGTCTGTGTGTGCTTGGCCTCATGCCCAGCATTTGCTACCAACTGGGGTGTACCTTACAGATATAGGGTATCCATCCACATCATGCTTTGGAAAAGAAGTTTCATTCCACCTTTCTTACTGCCAGCAGATTAAATTCTGTTGAATTCTTGAAGCTCCAATTGCTTGTAAATGTAGCACTGATGGGCACCCATGTTGACTATTTAGGGTTTGGTTATTTTTGCTTGGTCAGCCTGAGCTTGAGGTGCACTGTTGCCTCTGTGTTAAGAACTGAAGTAGTAGTAGTACAGGGGAGGCTTCATCTTTCCTGAGGAGGCTGTAGCAAGGTGGAGGTTGGTCTCTTCTCCCAGGTAACAAGTGACAGGATGAGAGGAAACAGCCTCAAGTTGCACCAGAGGAGGTTTAGGTTGGACATTAGGAAGTATTTCTTCCCTGAAAAAGTGGTTAAGCATTGGCACAGGCTGCCCAGGGAAGTGATGAGTTCACCATCCCTGAAGGTGTTAAAAAAATGTGTAGATGTGGCACTTAGGGACGTGGTTTAGTGCTGACTTGGCAGTGTTATGTTAATGGTTGGACTGAATCATCTTAGAGGTCTTTTCCAACCTTAATTCTATGATTCCATGAATCTAACTATTGTTCTGGTTTGGATGCTTGCCATTTAAAAGTGGATTAGTTGTGCATATGGCTGAATGTTTCTATTTTCTTCCTTTCTGGTGTATCAGTTTCACATCTGTCCTCATTCTGATTAGGCAACTTAGCATCTTTTTGTTTAAACATTTGTGGTGTGTCACACCTCTCTTGGTAGTTGTTTCATAGGAGCAGATGACCTTTTATTTTGGGAAATGCAAAGGGAAATCCCATCCTACTATACCTTCTGACCAGTACAGCAGTGGGACTGCTCGAGCAGAGGTTGGAGACAACACATAGCCATGATGTTATGTCCTTACTGATGGCATCAGAGAGAAAAGTGGTGTAGAGAAAAACCCAACCATTTGGTACCCAAGGGTGTGCATTCTTGTGTAGCCTGAGGCAGGGAGAGGGCTAGGATTGGCAGAGAAGGAGGCTGGTCTTTCATAGTCATTGAGAAGGCAAGCACATCAGCAGAGACATATGGAAAGCAGATCTTGCAGAAGGATTGGGGAAATGAACCTTGGCTCCAGCAAGGCTCAGTGCTCAAGAGGTTCTGCACACTGCAGTTTCGTGTTATGCAACTGGTTTTATGGTACAGGAAGTTGCAAAGCACTTGGTGAAAGCCAAATGAGATGCTCCAGCAATCTCCCAGGAGGACCACAAGCTGCTTTTGCTCCAGGAAGGAAGAGGTGTCAGATGCCAGTAAGGAAGAATGCTGCTTTAATTCCTTCTGAAAACCCTCTCCTACCCCTACCAGAGTCCTCAGTCTCCAGAACAGCAGCTAGACTGGAGAAGACAAGGAGTTTGCAATGCAATTCCTGTCTTGCATTTGGTAGTTTTATGGTTCAACCATGGGTTGCCTGCACCAGATGCCAAGAGTGCATGGTTCCTCTTCAGGATGCCCCCTTTTAACAGAGAGAATCTGGCTCTATTCCACTTACCAAGGCAGCTTCCTGGGGAATCTCCAATTTCCTGTACTCCCACTCTGAGAAGTTATTAGGCACACTGAGTTAATATGCCTCTTACCTATGTGTTTAATCCATTCACAAGGCACGTAGCCAAAGCTCTGCAGTACTGAACACGAGGTACCTACAAAGAAATGCCAGACAGCTCAGCAGCAGCCTGGCTGCAAGCACCTCTGAGTGTAGGCAAGACTGGAAACTGCCCCATAGAGTCAAAGGGAGCAGCTTTCCTTCAGTGCAAACACATCTGGAGAAGTGGGAGAGGGAGGAAGACCATAGGAGAACAGAAGAAAAGGGGAAACAGTGGAATCAGCAACAGTAAGCCAACCAAAATACTGCAGCAGGAGAGACAGTGCCCTAAAGGTAGCCAGTTTCTAGGAAAGTATTCCATGCTTGGGAATGATGGTGCTGATAACATTCACAGAATGTTTGTGTTTCTAATTTTTTTTGTAAGCTCCTCCTCCCAAGTTGGCATAGCTACATGTTAGCTTTATTTGCCTCTGGTATCTACCCTTCATGGTGCTAGAAATGCCCTGACTTAAGTCCCTCCAAATACAGCAATGTATCCTAGGGTGATGGCCATATTCCTGCTGCAGAGGAGTTTGGGGCAGAGACCCTCCAAGGAGCTGCACCTCTCCCTGTCCAGTCTGGATTCTTTTTCATCTCTTGCATGAAAGAGGATCATGAGGGTATCCTCTGAGATCTTCTCTTTGGAGCCACGCTCAGAAAACTCAGCCTTCCTGCAGCCATCACTCTCCAGTCACCTGTCTGCAGACTGCAGCCATGCTCCTCAGCCTCCCTCGTGTCATTACCCATGTTTCATTTCATTCTGGAGGCTGATTTGAAGCAGAAACATGCCAACTCCCCGTGCTCAGTCACACAGGGTGGCAGCCTGCCACAGCAAGGAGCATGCACAGCCCTAGGATGCCACAGCTTCTTGTTGAATTACAGTAAGAGCACCTCAAATGCACCCTTGGAAATGGTCCATGACCCATGCTTCTCCTTGGCCAGGGCCTTGTGCTTAGGAGAGGCATCAGTATGTTGGTCTTCTGCTGCCACCAAGAAGTGTTTTCTCCTTTTGGCTTCCCAGTATCCCCAGAGGCACAGCACAGCTGCCTCCTCCCCGAGAGCAGTGTTCTGGCACCAGCCATTTCAGTTTCTATAGCAGGATGCTTCATCATCTCAGTGCAACAGGTACCAGCTTCTTTCTGATCACAGGTGTCAGGTGCTGGTTGGATTGAGAGACCTGCAAGCAACCACCACAGGAGAAAGCAGCAGCTTCTCTACCTGTAGTTTTCTCCCTGTAGAACAGGGAGGTTGGACTAGATGACCTCCCATGGTCCCTTCCAACCTTAACCTTTCTGGGATTGTGTGTACAGTTACCTGTCTCTCTGTTGGGTTGTTCCCTCTGCTGGTGTAAGAGATGTCTGAAATGTCTCTTCTTACAGAGTTTATTGTGCTTTCAAGCTGAGATCTGCTCTGCTGTTTAAAAAAAAAAAAGCACACAGCCTTCCTGGTTAGTGTTTTCTGTTTGCTAGTTCTCCTGCACACTGAGTTTCCATGAGGACAGCTGGGAAAACCTGGCCAGCAAATGAGCAGCTTGCTATGGGACCTCTGGAGATCATCTAGTCCAACCCCCCTGCTCCAGCAGGCTCACCTAGAGAAGGTTGCCCAGGATCACCTCCAGGTGGGGTTGGGATCTCTCCAGAGAAGGAGACTCCATAACCTCTCTGGGCAGATCACCCCTGTCTCTGTATTGACAGTGATGCTCAGATGCCATAGAAGCTGGGTTGCCTGATGCTCTGAGAATGCACCAGTAGTCTCATGGACCATGTTGTGTGGTTGCAGCCCATGACATGGGATGCTTAGCTGCATTGGGATGTCCAGGGGATAGAGTGACAGCTCATCAAAACTAGGCAGTTGTTCTGTATTTGACATCTTGAGGTCAAAAACTGTCAGTTCCGAGGATTTTTTATGGTGTCTTAAATCGCCTGGGGAGTGTTTTGAGCCTTGTCAAAATGAATTAATTAAGGCCAAGTCATATTCACAAGCTTGTAGTGCTCTGATTCAGCAGCAGGACCATGCTTGCTTTTCAGCCTAATAGTTACAAGTGGTTTTGGAGGACCTGAGGGGCTGATAGAGCTGGTTTGTGTTTCCTCCAGAGCTGCATGTGCTACAGTTTCTACTTGCTCTTTGCCTTGGCTGTCTGTAGTGTTGTTTTCCTCCTCCTTACAATTGCAGCCAACTTTCTAATTAAGGAAACCACTCTGCAGCCATTGAGGCTGCTCATTTGAGTTCTTTGTCCATAGCAAAATTTCCAGCTTCCCAAAAGATTTTAAGCCACTCCTTGATACAGCTGAAGGAAGATAGGAGCTTCAGCTTAGGGCAGGCTCTTCCTTTAACTGTGTGCAGCACATTCACTTCATCAGAGCTTCTAATCCACCTCTGGCTATGACAGATATTACTGAGGTTATTTTTCTATTGGTTTCTCATATGAAAAAAAAAGTAGTTATGAGAAATAAATATCACTTTGTGCTGGACTGCTTACTGGGCTTTCAGCCTGAAAGGATTTAAAAGTCATCATGGTCGTAGAGAGAAAGAGAAGGTGGATGGTTTGCTCCAGCCAGCTGTTGTGATCTGGGAGAAGTCTTGTCCTGAGCAGGGCTGATCTGGGAGAAGACTTGTCCTGAGCAGTGGAAAAGAGAGCAGGACTGAGATGGGGAGGCAGCCAGCACTGGCACAGCAACACCCAGCAAGATTAAAACCGAATTAGAAACTCAGCTTGCAGGGGTTTATTATTTCCTTTACATTGTGATATTTCTAAATGCAAATCTTTTTTTATCTTAGTGGTCACCCTTTTCTTGTATCTTTAGTTAACAGGCATTGTCTTTTTGCTCCACTGATCACTGTAGGAAGAGGATGGAGAGACACTGGCATGCAATGTTGTGCCGTGCAAAAGTACCTGGGTGTGGGAGGGAAGAACATGGGCACTTCTGAGTGGCTATGTGCCAGCTCCTCCTGTCAGCCTGGAGCTGGGCAGGAGTCCTGAAGACAATGGCATGGTAATGCATTGCAGTTCAGTGCTTTTGAGAGTTCACAGCAAAGCACAAGAACTCTTTATTTCCCTTGTTTCATTTCTGAAGTGCACAAAATTCAGAACACATGCACTCTGTCAGGATTAATTGCTCTTTCCAGTCAACCCAGAGGAAATGCTAGATCAGGCCTGGTTGCTCACCCAGAGGGAACTCTTCATGCCTACTGCTCTACCTTTGCACCCCTGACAACAGCAGCACCTTCTGCTTTTCAGATTCATTGTGGGTTCAAAACAAACTGTGGAGATCTTAGCCATTCACACCTGCTTGCTGTGGTGGCTTACAGCTCTTTGAGAAAAGCACCATTGGTTGCAATACTATCAGAGCATCTATCAGAGCATCCTCAGGCTGGGGATGGGAGTGTAGAACACAAAGGAGGATTTACCCAGAGCCTACTCTGCACCATCAGTCCAGAGTGGACTGGGAAGCTGGGGCAGGAGAGCATACCCAGGAGGTGGACACATTGTGGAGGGACTGTGCTGTGTGGCCAGTGGAGGGGAACACACTGCAGGCCTGGGGCAAGGTGAGCAGCTGAGGAGCTGCTCCAGGTGCCCCCTTTGCCCAGGACTCCTGCATGACGTGGCTTCACTGTGGGAGGGTACACTGGCCTGGTGCTCAGCTGGGCTTGGGCTTCCCATCCCAGCAGATAGGCTTTCCACCCTAGATAGGTCCCATATGGAAGGGAGCTCTCTACTAGCCAAAATAAAGACATTCAGCAATCTGCCAGAGCCAGTGAAAGCATGTAGTCTGTTACAGGCAGAAAGCAATACAGTTTGGGGTAGAGGATAGAAAATACATTTGCAAGGCATCTGAGCCTGATGCTAAGACATTCTTTCTTTCAACATTGTTGTTGCCAATAGTTTCTCTTGTGCTCAGACCAAAACTATTTTGGGTGGAACATTTGCTCCCTACTTTCTAGCAAGCCTGGTCTCAGGAATGAAGAATGGTTTCTTTTCACTGCCCACAGCTGCTTTGAATGATCCCCACACTGAACCCATTGAGTCCAGGCACTCCTCATGTGAATTGCAAGGAAGTAGCAACTGATTTTTTTGTTTATGTGCCTGACATGGGCAGAAAAAGCAAAGCAACCTTGAGTCAGCTGAATGCTTGGGTCCAGGCACGTGCCAGGGAGGAGGTCCTGGTGCGTGCTCTGTACCTAATGCTGGCAGCAAGAGGAGTTTGTCAGCTCAGTCCAAAGTAAGGAGGCAGAAGGGGATAAGATGTGTTTCTCTTCTTGGTGTCTGTGCAACATCATCTCCAACACTTCCCTGCAGGGCCCCCAGAGAGCAGAGCAGCATGGCTGCATTTGGTAGAAGATCCATCATGCTCATTCCATGAGAGTTTGAAGAGGAGTCCTTCAAGAATTGTGACCCTTGCATTAAATACAGAGCAAACAACAAAAACATCTTGAAATCCATCAGTGTCAGTTGGCTAGTCCTTGAACAAGGCCTTGAGAGGGATCTGCTTCAGTGCACCTCTCTCAAGGTCCACTTCTTCCAGGGAACAACAAAATAATCTGGTTTAGAGAAGTCAGGAAATCATTTCCAGACCCTGAGGCTGAGGTCTGTCTGTCTTCTTGTAGTGATCTCTCAGCTGAGAGCAACTTCTAACAAGTTTCTGCAGAAGGATCACCTTCCTTTTTCCTTCTGAAGGAAGAGGACTTCAAGGAAACAAATGGCAGAGAATTTGTCTGCTTGAAGAGAGAGAACAACAGGTCAAGGAAGCTGACCCATTTTGGGGGGCTGAGAAGCAGGGAGAGATTCAGGAAAACTCTTGCTGAAGGTAATGCCACTAAGTGAAGAGGGGTTTGGGTGTGATTGTGAAGCCACCTCTCTATTCTGAAGTATTCTTAAGAAATGTTAGCTGGCCATGCATTGGTTTTTTTCCACAATATTGTGTTTTTCTGTGTACTATCAAAGTTATTAATTAGAGGGCTAGATTATAGTAAATACTGTACAGTTTACCTCTTGGGTATTTGTGGAATGAACCATGAAAACACAGAGATATTTGCCTGTGAAACTGTAAAATGCTTGTTTAGCTGGATTTCTTGAGGACTCCCATGTCTTTCTTCACCTCTTTTGCCACAAAGCCTGTACCTCTTGATTACAGCCAGTGGGGTGGTTTCATGTCAGTGGCAGCTCATGCGTGAGATCCCTTAGGACACAGGCACTATGTAAGAGCACTGTTGCTGCAGGAACCTTCTCTTTTAAGATCCCAGGGAGGTTTTTTCCCAGCACACATGAATCATTTGATATGTTTTGTAATCTGTATGAGGTAATCATACATGTAGGCAGGAGTAGGATGCATCAGCATCCATCTTTGCCAACTGTTTTCTACTGCCAGGCAAGAAACTTTGTCAACTTCCTGAAACTTTAGTGCAAGACTCTCCTTTTCTCCCCCTCCTAGAAGAAAATGAAATCTGGTTAGCCCCTTTTGCCATACCTTGCTCTTCTGGTGGGCTTGTGGCATGATTTTGAAACTAAATAAAAAAAATCAATTAATTGAGAGTAACCACAGGCTATAGAACTACAGCTCTTAGATTTTTAGGTGATGGGTTTTATTGAACTGATAAAATACAGAAAACTGTTAGAGGAGAGCAGCTTACTGCAGTGATATCCTTTGTTGTGACTTACAGCTCTATAACTCTAGGCAAATTTGAAATGTTTGTCACTATCTTCAGTCTACATTATTAGATAAACCTATAGCCTGGGCTTAGCTACATCAGCACTGACTTTCTTCTCTGTGATAGTGAAAAGACATCAAAATGAAGACATTTGCAGCCCATTCTAGTTTAACATGGTTCCAGGAGCACTCAGTTTCTTTACAGTTTGGATTTTATTTGTCCCTTAATGTGCTGAGGCTATCTGTAGGAAATGGCTTGCTGCAGGAGCTGCAGTGCAGGTGCCCTCTGCATGCCCAAGAAAAGGAGACACCTTAAATAGGAAGATTATTGACCAAAAACCAGGGAGAATATAACAGATCCTTGCAGGAGTGCTTTATTCCAGCATCCTGATCTCCCTCCTTTAGCCCTTGTTGCATTGCTGTGGTTACTCCCAGGAGCAAAGCTATGTGTCAGAGCCAGGGAAGGCAGGGGCAGGGCTGCCCCATGCTTCAGTGAGGTCTTTCATGCCCCATGCTGTGACCAAATGAGCGTGGTGAACTTTGGGGGCTGCTGGGATGAAGCCTGGAGCTGGGAGAAGCTGAGACACCCATGGTGCTCCAGAGTGGTGTCAGAGACCTCTGGGGGGGCCCCACATGGTCAGGAGAGAGATGGATGCTGAACTGCCATAGCAGAGGAATAGCTCATTGTTCTTGGAATTGAAAAGTAAGAGTCTGCCAGTGTGTTATCTAGATTAATGAAGATGAAATGTGCTGTATAAATACATCAGAAGCATGATCATGCTGTTACCCCTTGGGCTACTCTGGCTCCCAAAGAGAAGAGGTTGATTTGTATTTGTAGATGATTTTGCTTGCTCTGCCAATGTTCATTTTTGTTTTAGCAGGAAAACCAGGCAGTATTTCTTTTGCTCAAAGATGTAGCAGATTAGCAAAGGTTTTTTCTTTTTCTAGATTATCATAGCTTAAATAGCTCTGGTTTAAGCTATGTTTTTCATCTGTCATTACTTGTGAGGGTTACTGATACTATTTTAAACACTGATGATAAATTAGGGAGGTTATAAGCTCTATTATTTAAGGAACTCTGCAATATTTGGACATTGAACGTGGTTTCTATAAACCAGAAGGCACTTGCATGTGGCTGAGTGTGGGAGAGGTGGAGATGAAGCAGCTACAAGGCTAGGGTTTGCAAAATGATGAGAATTTAACATAGCCTTGACTCAAGCCCACCCTGGCTGTGCAGGAAAAACCCATGTGAAAAGCTTTGACAAGGGTGATCATTGCTGGTGCTGACAGATGTGGTGTCTCTAGGTAAGCAGGTACTTCTGGTATCAAAGCTAGTGGTGTTCAGTAGGCATTGCTTGGTCCACTGTCTTAATTTCAGATGTGGAAAGTGTGGCTGTGGATTACCACTAATCAGAGGAGAGCATTTTTAGGGTCAGAGGTGGGGAAAAAATATTAGAATCATGGAATTAAAGAATCACAGAATACTTTGGGTTGGAAGGGACCTTTAAAGGTCATCTAGTCCAACCCCCCTTCAACAAGATCAGACTGCTCAGAGCCTTGTCCAACCTGACCTGGAATGTTTCTAGGGATGGGACATCTGCCATCTCTCTGGGCAACCTGTGCCAGTGTCTCTTCAACCTCAATGTAAAAAACTTCTTCCTTCTATCCAGTCTAAATCTCTCCTCTTTTAGTTTCAAACCATCACCCCTTGTCCTGTCACAACAGGTCCTGTTAAACAGTCTCTCCCTGTCTTTCTTAACAGCCCCTTTAAGTACTGAAAGGCTGCAATGAGGTCTCCCTGGAGCCTTCTCTTCTCCAGGCTGAACAACCCCAACTCTCTCAGCCTCTCTTCATAGGAGGTGTGCTCCATCCCCCTGATCATCTTCATGGCCCCCATCCCCCTGATCATCTTCATGGCCCCCATCCCCCTGATCATCTTCATGGTCCTTCTCTGGACTTGCTCCAACAGATCTTTGAGAGGACCAGGGAGGGAAGATGAGGTGACCAGAAGCACCACAACTTCCATTGCAGTCCTTCCTCAGAGCTTCCTTCCACTGTAGCAAAAGAAACCATATCACCAATGTTATTTGAGACCTTTTTGGAAGAGTTTTGGGTGGTTCTGGCCACTTTCAGGTCTGGAGGCTGTTGAGGTGGTGATGTGTCAGGAGGAGATGTGTGAAGGCTGGGGCCGATGTCTCTGGTGCTGTCTGCAGGTGAGTGCATGCAGCTCCCAGCCCTGCAGCCCCTGTTTTGCAGCAAGATAGGAATGCTAGTGGCCAGGGAAAGCCTGATAAAGGGGGGAAAAGAGAGAATGTCAAAGCTAATCATTAAACTTTTTCTGTTATCATTGTTCAGGCAGGAAAACTGGAGCTAGGCAAGGTTTGCAGGGAGAGATAACATCTTTTATTAGACTGACTTGTGTAGTTAGAAAAATACACATGCTCTGGGGATCACATGCTTTTCTTCAGATCTCCACATTACATTCAACTAAAATTCATTTAATTTTCAAAAGGTTTAATGGATATTTGAAAGAACTGAATTTCAAAGCAACTCCAAAAAAAGAAGACTCTCATTTGGTTTAGCTTGATTTGGACATTGCAAGGAAGATGTAATACCCCTGGGATTACAAAAGACTTTTCTTCTAGCTTGAAGTTTACTAGGAGAAACCTGTATACAGAGAGTCAAAAGTTCTACCTGCAGTCTCAAAAGTGTCTTCTTTTGTGTGCCTGAGATGTCTTCATAAGACTATGGGCACACTCTTAATTCTTTCTGAAATACTTCATGTCCTTTTGCAACTTGGAGAGGCTCTCAGCCTACAGTAATTATTAGCAAGCAGCTACTCAGGCTCTGCAAAGGTGCAAAGTCAGAAGGTTTGAAAAGGGTGAGTTTAAAATACAGAGTTTTTTGCCCTGACAACCACTTTTTTCCCCTCAGTCTGAAAAAAAAAATAGTGATTAAGTGATAGTATCCTAAGATTTGGGAGGTTTTTACTAATCAGTGTATTGTTATTATTCAGTGTAGCTGTAATGTTACAGGAGATAAGATGCTACTATTAAAAACCTCTCCAGAGAGAGGTTTTGTGTGCTCAGCCTGACCTCATGAAATCTTCAGCTTACAATTCAATTTTGTTTTGAGTGTTTCCTTTTTTTCTTTTTGAAGTGCTTTTATTTTTTCTCCTTTTTTTTTTTTGATGGCCTCCTACATCATCCAATACACCAATTTAAAATTCCCTCAATCCAGCTTAGTCTCAGCTGTATTAATGCATGACTTGAGGGCACAAATAGCTCAAAAGGGCTGTATTGTGTGGCATCTCTAAAATGTTGGGGTTTTGGTTTTTTTCAGAGAAGCTGGATAAAGAGATTGAGGTTTCCTGAGGGTGGGTTATGGGTTGGTTTTTCTTCCAGCTGAGTGAGCAGCCTTGCAGGTGACTCAGAGAGAAGATGTCAGGGTAGGAGATGCTGCTGAATCCCAAGTCACCCCATTCCTCTTGGACTTTCCAGCACAGCCTGTTCCTCTGGGAAGGATCCTTCTTCATTTTCCTGGTGTATCTGGAGACACAGCTTTACCACAGTATTACAAACCATGGAATATATTAGTTAAGGAACATGTGTTGAAGCAGGAGTTAAGGTTCTTTTTACTACTTTTGCTAGGACATTACATAGAGAGCTCTGACTTCTTAATGCAGTGGGTTTCCTGGTGGCCTCAATGACTTTCCTGGGTGAGAGTAGAAGGGCCAGGAGCTCAGCAACTCAGGGTTGGACACCCTGCCATTGAGGAGAATGCTTTGGACCTCCTACCCAGGCAGGAACCACGCAGAAGTGGTGGAGGGCAGGTTTTGTTTGCTAACCCTGGGATGGCAGGTGGGTTTTGGTGGCCACTGGTGAGCACAAAGTTTTGTTTGCTGTGGTTCTGGGCTGCTTTAAATGTCAACAGGAATTCAACATGTGCCCTGGTGGGGTTTTTTTTTTTCAGTGTAACTGTGATAAAATCCTATGGGATACATGTAAAGCATTAGTTGTAAAAGCAAATCAACTTTAATAGCAAGTAGGATGCAGTTAAGTGCTTTGAAATGTTTAGTGTTTAGGGTGTTTTTTTCTTGCTTAGTTATGATCATGTGGTACAGGAAAGTGAGAGTGTTTATCTTAGGGAAATGAGTGGCATCTGCAGAGATTCAGCACCTCCCAGGACCTGCCAGGGTTATTCCCTTGCTCCTATATTTCCCTTTTGCCATCCTTTCTGCACAGAGCAGAATTGGTCTCAAATTCCTCAAAGAGGGATGGGAGAGCCCAGAGAGCTCCAGGTACAGCCTGTAGTGAGGAAAGAAATGGAAAAGAAGCAAAGCAAAACAAAAAAGCTAGGATGACAAAAGCAGGAGCCTTGTACAGGCTGTGAGCCTGCTGCAGAAAAGCTGGAAATGTGGTGGTGCTTGGGCTTCCTCTCCACAGCAGCATTTCCTTTCCTTCATTTGATCTTCACCATGGAAAAGGGGTGGGAATCTGAGTGTGGGGACATGGCCAGGAGCAGTGATAGGAAAGAAGAGAGTTATCAAAGGTCCAGTGCCTTCAGCAGAAACATTTGTAGGTCGAGCAGTGGCTGTTTCAGTCTCCAGAAGGGATGACCTTGCAACAGGGTCACTGAACAGACGGTTCCAGCTGGACTTGTGCACTTGGCAAGTGCCCAGAAGCTATTTTAATAGGACTTAGAAGGGACAAGGCCTTGGCAAGACCTGTGGGTTTTGGTGTGAGCTCCCCATGGTTTTTATCTTTAGGAGCTAGCAAGCGTCACTCGAGCTGTGGAAGAGCTCCTTGGAGCAGACAGGGGTTGGCTCACAGGGCTCAGGGACAACCCATGGGCTTCTCTTTCTGCTTGTGGACATCACCACAAACAATGTCACTCAGTGCCTGTGGCTTGAAGGTTTTATACCTTTTATCACTGTTAATGAAGATACTGGAGATGTCCAGCTGGATTCAAAGGACTGAATCATCTCTTGCCCCAGGCCAAGGCTTTGGGTGCTCCTTGGGTGGTCCCAGCTCCTGCTGCAGCCCACAGCCCATCTGTGGTATTTGCAGGAGGAACCAAGGCAGCTGCCAGGCCTTTTTTTTGGCACTTTGCACTTGGCCAAAGGTTGCTTTGGGAAGGCTCTTAAAGTCAGCTGGGTTCCCACTTGAAGGCTCCCACACTGCCCTCATGGACAGAGCATTAAGTAAAGTCTGGGCTGGATCCTTGGTGGATTGTTCTTCCTTCTTGCTGCAAATAAATGATTTGAGATGGCAATGGCTACAGGTGGATGTGGAGACCAGGACTTGTCTTCCAAAAGGCTTCCCAGGCTCCCACCCCAGCAAAGTGGTCCTGTCTTGCCAGCTTGCTCATCTATGCAGTAGGAGCATCACTATACAGGGAACACTGTAAGTCAATGGTGAATGGCAACCACTGTCCTCCCCAGCACAGAAACTCTTCTGACACCTTCTCAGCCCTTCTCTGGGATCTACAGAAATCTCCCAGCAGATCTCAGAAATGCCAGCAGCAAAGCAGAGCAGCATTATTGAAAGCCCTTAGAAGACTGATAGCACTTTATGTCCAGCATAATGGGAAGGATTCATGTCAGTGCTTAACATCACCATAATTTAATTCCTGCAGGTATCTCCCATCATGATGTTTTCTTTGTTTTCCACTCAGAATCACTCCTCAATGTGCAAATGCAAGTGTCAAAGGTGCCAGTGGCACACGGGCAGCTAATGTGATTGAACCCCTCTCACTTCCCCCAAACACTCAATCCAACTGCATGCTTTGATGGATAACTTTTTTTTTTTCTTTTTTTTCCCCCCATTTGAGGGAAATTTTGTGTCTTAATTGCCAGTCCCTTCCACAGGGCTGTCTGGTTTCTGTCTGTGTGATACAACCAAGTTTGCACCCTGCAAGGCCACTACGTTGTCAGCAGTGCTGCTTCTGGTCTTGTGGTGTTCTCAAGCAGTGGCATTTCAGGCTGTCCCCATGCCAGGGCTGTCTCTTTCAGTCAGCAAGCTCATCTCCAGCCTTTATTTTTACATCTCATCTTCCCAAACATCTTTACAAGCCTCTGAATCCCTCAGGGTGATTTGAAGTCCAAGCAGCCTCCTGCCCAGATGGCTAATATCAGCAGCTCTCCTCTGTGCCCTTGTGTAAAGCATCAGCATCATTCTCCTTGGGTTTATTTCTTTTCTCATTTATTTACAAAGAAACCCACAACAGTGAAAGCTGTCCATTTTCCTGGAGCACCTCATTTGGTTTGTACTGCTGTAATTTGTTTCCATTTGGACTGAAAAAGAAAAGATAAAGGGATAAAAAGGACAGGGAGGGACCCAAAGGAGAGCAGGCGTGGGATGTCATCCCTCCTGCATGATGCCATCTGGCTGGAATGTGTGTCTCAGAGGTGAACATCACACAGATGAAACTTCAAGAACATATACTGCAGCTGAAGTGGCAGCACTGGGCAGAAAGTATTTTCTCAGGGTTCTGGAGAATATCAAGAAATGCATCCCCTAAGCACTACAAGCACAATTCATTTTTCAGCACTGGGCTTGGTAATGGAGCAGGATGGAGGAGAATTTATTGGGGTTTCTGCTGCCTTCTCCATATTGTTCCTGACAGAAGCTTGCAAAGCTGAGCCCTGGGAAGTGGGTGGGACAGTTTGAGGGGATGTATGGTGCCTGAATCCCTGAACTGAGGTTTTTCTGCTTTTTTTTCTTCTTTCCATCCCTCTCTTAAATCAAAGACCAAATACTAGAAACTCAGCTGCTCTGAGCAGGTATTTTTTTCTTCTAGGTGCTTCTTTTAGCTTTCTTGCTCCATCCCTCATCACCCCATATGGCCTCTCCCATCTGCTCTGCTATCTCTTACATGCCCTGGCAGCTCCCACTGCCTCTCCAGCCTCACCATCCCATCAGTCCATCCTTTGCTCCACCCTCATGTTTCTCAGGGTCCCTGGCTGGCTCTGGGGGACAGCACATCCTTTGGGCACCTGCTGTCTTCCCTCACCTTCTGTAGTGGCCATTAGGAGTCTCACCCTAAGATCTTGCTTAGCTCCTCTTGAAGTTGCTCCTGATAAAACACTGGTGAGCTGGGCAGAAAGTCACAGGTTGGTGTTCCTAGGCATGGATTTACCAACCTGGTAGCCTAGGAATAACCAAAATCCCATTGACTGGACCTGGCAGGTATACAGCAGAGGCTACAGATTACTATCCTATTAATGTTTTATATTGTATGACACCAGTGTATATGCTTGTGGCTGCATGTGGAGTGCTCCTGAGTCAGATTTAGTTCAGTCCAGAGAATATTTCATAGAAGAAAAGTTCTCCAGAGTTTTGTAAAGCTTGTGCTTGGCATTCATAAAATCACAGAAACATAGAATGATTTGTGTTGGAAGGGCCATAAATGGTCATCTAGTCCAACCCCAGTGCAGTCAGCAGGGACATATTGAACTGCATCAGGTTGCTCAGAGCCCTGAGCAACCTAATCTGGAATGTTTCCAGGGATGGGCATCCCACCACCTCTCTGGGCAACCTGGGACAGTGTCTTGCCACCCTCAGCATAAAAAAAAACAATCTTCCTTCTATCTAGTCTAAGTCTCCCTCTTCTATTTATAACCATTACCATTTGTCCTGTCACAACAGGTCTGTGCTAAAAAGTCTGTCCTCATTTTTCTTACAAAGTCCCTTGAAGTACTGAAAGGCTTCAGCAAGGTCTTCCTGAAGCCTTCTCTTCTCCAGGCTGAACAACTTCATCTCTCTCAGCCTTTCCTCCCAGCAGAGGTGTTCTATCCCTCAGATCATTTCTGTGGCCTCCTCCCCATGGCATCAGCAGTGGGTGCTTTAATGGGGGTACCCAAAAGGAGGTGAAGAGCTGTATCTGTTTCTGGTGTGTGTATCTACAGGAATTCAAAGCAGAGAAAGCAAATACCCTGTGTTTTTACTGGATGTTTCCTGGTAGTTGCTCTCTGCTTCTGTAGCTCAGCTGGGGACTGTAATGGCAGTGGTTGTATCAGCTAATAAGGATATCATTTTCTATGGGAATTTCCTCTGAATTTTTTTTAAAATGCAGGAATTATTAAAGGAAATCCTGAAAAGAGAACTGGCAAAAAAGCCTGCTCTTATGTGCTGATGGGAGGAAATGTGCTGGAGAGATCAAGAGTTTGCATGGGCTCTTCCCAATGGCAGCTATGAGGTTTTTTTTCCTTTTGGGCCAGTACCCTGCCCCTCCCAGGGGAGGATGGGTCTTGCTGCCCCTTTTCCTATCTTTCCAGAGCTTGGGTGTTTCTCTAAAGCATGATTTTCCTCAGTCAGGAGACTGCCATGGACCTGTGGCTTTTCCCAGTGGGCTGGAAGTCACCTCTGGTTTGCCATCATCTCGCTTCCCCACTGTAGCCTTGGCTGTCAGCGTGGAGTCTGTCAGCTCTGGCTGCATCATGGACATCAATTCAGACACCCAGGTCTCTTCTGAATGAGATTATTTCAGTCTTGCCCTGGTGTGGGATCTTTTGCTTATTAAAAAACAAACCAAAAAAACCCCCCCAAAACATACCATAAAGAGGTGTGATGTCCCTTTCTAAACAGGCTGTGTGTTTGTGTACAGTACCAAGTGCCTCCAGAGGATTTACAATCAGAAATAACAGGGAATATTTGTTCTTCTCTGACTGTGAGACAAAAGCTGTCTTATTTTTTTTCATATACATCTATTATGGGAACCATTTATGAACAGAAAAAGTTAAGTGAAAGAGCATCCTCTGCTGTGGTAGAGGAGGGTGGTCCTCTTGGTCCTGCAGCATCACAATGCTCTCCAAAAACATTCCTGCCCTCACAGAAACCTTGCTTCAGCACCTGTTTGATGTCACCATCACAATTTGCTTCCACTTTTCTGCTTGCAAGTGGTACTGCTGCAGCTTGAAGCCACCACCCCATGTGCTATCTGTGACCCACAGAGGTGGCTTATCAGAGGTTTCTCCTCCATGCTCCCCTGAAGCAGGATCAGTGCTGGTTTACATCTCACAGAATGATGTGAGTCACCTCAGAAAGGCACTGTGGGACTTCCCAGCTTGTACAGTGAGGGTGGTGACTGGGACAGTAAACCTCTGGAAGATTTGGAGCACCCAAGCAATGGCAATGTCCTCTTGCCTTGTACTCAGAGACTGGATTTCAGGGAGGCTGGCAGGTCTTTTGATGTTTACATGACAAATCAGTAACAGCTTTGGGAAATAAATCTTTGGGTTTATTCCTGACCTTGTCCTCCAATGTCAGGACTCTTCTGGGCATCCAGAAGAATCTGCTGGGATCAGCAGGACCCTTCTCTGTTAGAGGGCTGTATGTGCCCATGAATTGTTGCCTGCTTCTCCTGGGTGTTTCCCTTGGACTTGCTTTGGGTGGTCAGACCCATCAGCCTGTGGAGGGGAGGGATGATGCTCTTAGAACGAGCAGGGTGGTGATAACATGTAACCAGCACTGCCGGTGCACTGGGAGTGCTCTGGTTTTCTTTTTGCTTCTGTGGCTGAAAATCAGTTTGATGGACCCAAGGTAGCTGTACAAAGGCCACCTAGATTCCTCTGTTAGCTAACTTGCACCACTGTCTAGCCAGGGAACGAGTGAGATGCAGCACTAAGAGTATTACATGGGAGTGAGTTGCAGATTTTTTTTCTCAGGTGAGGATTTTCTCTAGCTGTTGTTGCTGCTGGCAGTGATGATAGCAACTGGAAAGAGGAAAAAAAAACAACTGCTCCAAGCCACGAGCTGCTGTGAGCTGGAGCATTGCCCACGTCTGACCTGCCCTCCTTTGCCATGTCCTCTGCACTCTGCAGGAGCGTGGGATTGGGATGGGGATGGCATGGGGCTGCTTCTATGTATTTGGGATAAACTGGGCAGGACTAAGAGATGGGCATCTCTGAGAAGATGTGAATCCTTCCAGCAAGTGAGTCTCCTTTCTGATGCTGAAAACCAGTTGGTTTATGTATCAAGAAAGAATTTGGCCCTTCATTTCTAAGTGCTAGATGAGCTCAGCGCATCCTTGCTTTCCCCCAGTGCTTTGTGTTTGTTTTCACGGTGCAGCGAAAGGCTATCAGCTTGGTTCTGGAGCCTCGTTCAATACACTCTGCATGGAAAGGCACGTTTCATTTTTAAGTCAAAAAAAAAAAAAAAGAAAGAAAAGAAAAAGCCACACACAAAAAATAAAAACCCAAACAAACATAAAACACAGCGTGGCTCAGATTAAATCCATTTGAGACAACCCGAAACCCGCCGTGTGTGCAAGTCAATAGGAGGAGGGGAGTGGAAGGGGGGGGAAAAAAGCAACTGTGACATATACAAACCCTTTAGTGTGCATAGCATAAGATTTTTTGGCTGGCACTCACATGATTTTATTCAAGGGCTGGGAAAGAACTACGATTAGTTAAAAGCTTCGGCAAAGTCTGGAGGGAGTGCTGGGAAGAGTTGGGAGCCGCGCAGAGGTGACTGTAACTCCTCTCGCAATTTCAGACTATTCTTCTGTGGCTCAGGACAAAAGCCTTTTCTTTTCCCTCCGTGTTCAAAGAGACATTTGTCTTGAGATGTTGCAGCTGTGGGCCGCGGGATTGCTTGTTTGAAGATACCCCCTCGTAGACGAAAGGAGAGGCAACGCACTGAAAAGTGGTAGTATTTTATCGTGTGTGGGTTCCCCCCCCTTCTCCTTCCTCCCTCCTCCTCCACACTGCCATGTGTGGTTTTTAATAAGAAGAAGAATGTGGAGGCAACATTTTCCAGGCAAGGGGAAATTTCCTGTTTCTTTTCTGTTTGTTTAATAAAGTGTGTAGTTGACTGTAAAACTGTAGCTACTTTGCTGCGAACGGGTAATTCAGGCGAGTGTCAGGATTGCTTCTTGATGCACTTTTATATACTGCAAGCGAACATGTTTAAAGCCTTTTTTTCCCCCCCTTTTTTTTTTCCCCTTCCTTCCTCTCTTTTCCTTTTATATATATATATTTTTTTTAATGCTGCATGGCGTAGGCAACTGAGATTAATAAGAATTAGGCAAATGGCTTCTGCTTTTGTTTCTGTGAGATAGTACCAGCCGTCTTGCGGTCACACAAAGGCTGCCATTTAGCAGGGAGCACTCCCTAATTCTCTTGGCAGGGGTGCCATTGGGATCGGATACAAGTGGGTGGCAAAGGGGAGGAGCGGCAGGAGCGGACAAGCAGGCTTTGTGTATTAAAAATGAAACAAAAGCACTTTATACACAGGGCTGCGTGCAACAAGCGGCACTGCCTGTGAGCCCGGGGTGGAGTTGGAGTTCTCAGTGTGACTGCAAAACCTTCCTTTTTTTTTTTTTTTTTCCTCCCTTTTCTTTATTTTCTTTCCATAAACCCTCCTATCCTTCTTCCTCCCCAAGCTCTCCCTGCAATGCTGGCGAGTGTCCGCGGGCAGCTGTAAACGCCTAAAAAAGAAATATACATCTTGAACAATACTTGCCACAACTTTGCAAGAACGGCTGGGGGCTTTAGTGGTCAAATCAGCTTCAGATGGTGGAGAAGCCACCAAATTTGTGAAGCTGTTGGGAAGGAGAGCCCAACCCAGCCCCAAGGAGAGCTGCTCTGCTGGCTCCTGCCTGCACCACCCCGTCTTGCTCTGCTGCCTGCGTGTGATGGGATTGGTTTACACCACGTCCTGCTCCGCGGTGGAGGAAGCCTGGTGGTGGTTCTGGCAGAGCGAAAGGGTTAATGGCTGTGATGTTCAATCAGAATTTAGTGGGCTGGGAGTGTCTGGCTGTTTAATTACTTTCTGCTCCGTGGCATACCTTGTTCTTAATGAAGCAGTCGCACGCAGAACAAATGTGCTGGATGAGGCTGGGTGAAAAGAAAAGCAGGCTGAGCTTAGCTTGGTTTCGTCAGCCCAAATGTTTTGGTTTGAGTGTGTTTATGCAGGATTTAGGAACAAGGACAGTGAAGGATAGACACAGCGTGGTGGAAAGGCACCCAGAGAGGCAGGCGAGGGAAATAGATCAGCGTTTTAAGTTGCAAACCTGCCAATGGTTTTTATTCAAACGTTCATTTCCACACATCGTGCACTCCATCTCCTATTGATTTCCTTCAAAACTTTCCTTGTCAAGCTGAAGTAAATTCCCTCATTGAAGTAGGAGAAATGTGAGGCATTCCTCAGACTACCTCACAGTCTCCAGCCAGCGTTCATCCTGGGCGACTGCACTTCTGTGTGCGGGCGAGGGTGACGTGCCTAAGAAGCCTGTGTCATCATGCACAATTACATCCCTAATCCCAAGCAAAGACACAGATGCTGTTTCAAAAACAAAACCCAAAAAACAGGAGAAAAAAAAAAAAAGAAGCTGTGTTTGGTTAGACTTTCAAAGAAGCTTATGTAATGGCAGCATAATAAAACTGTTATTTTGGGGCTCAGATTAAATGTCCAAGTTTCAGATAACCTCCATGGTTCAGTCTTCCATGTGCCATGCTCACAAGAAGCCATCACCAGCCTCCATGTGCCCAGTGCTGTGCCTGAGGATGGTCCTGGTCCCTGGTGGGCACTGAGCTGCAAGTTCTGCTTGCTCAGACACAGGCATAAAGCTGCATGGCATGAGGAGAGGGAATGGTGACCACCAGCCTGGGACCTCCATGGCCACCTTGGCCCTGCATCACATTCCTTTGTATTTACAATTGTGGTGTGAGGCTGATAGGTGATGCTCTAAGCATAGATGGTAGTAAGCACTTAAGTCAGTGTTATAATTCACTTGCTTGTTAACCTGAGAAAATAATCTAGCTGTGGTATAGTGCTTGACAAAAGGATTGTGTAAGCACTCAGAGATTTGTACATGTTTTTATTCTTGCTTATCTGCTTATGGCAAGCTTCTTTCAGTTATCCAAATCATCTCAGCACTCTACCCTGCCTACTGCCACAGTTGCACTTCCATCTGGATGAAATGCACGCAAACATCATGTATTACTTCCAGTATGTGCTGTTGGAGATCTCAATAGGAAAGATGGAGAGAAGGACCTGTTCCAAAAATGTTCATGTGGACTGCTGAAAATCTTCAGTCAGGTCTGCTGGGTTGGTTGGTTCTTCATGGAGTTGCTGGAGGGTGTCCAAAGAAGAGCAGTAAAGCTGGGGAAGGGTCTAGAGCATGAGTGTTGTGAGGAGCAGCTGAGGGAACTGGGTTTGTTGGTCTGGAGAAAAGGAGGTTCAGGGGAGACCTTCTTACTCTCTACAACTCCCTGAAAAGAGGTTGGAGTGAGGTGGGGGTTGGGCTCTTCTCCCATGTAACTAGCAATAGGACAAGATAGTCTCAAATTGTGCCAGGGGAGGTTTAGCTTAGATATAAGGAAAAATTTCTTCCCAGAAGGAGTGGTTAAGTGGCCCAGGCTGCCCAGGGCAGTGGTGGAGTCACCACCCCTGGAGGTGTTCAAAAAACACATAGACATGGCACTTTGTGGCACAGTTTGGTGATGTGGTGGTGTTGGGTGAACAGTTGGATGTGATGGTCTTGGAGATCTTTTCCAACCTTAATGACTCTATGACTTTTTATGATTTCTTTGATTTTCATTTCTTAAAGGAGATTCAATCAAAAAGGAATGGAAAGCCATTAAACCCACTCCATTAATCTGCCTGCTTCCATGGGGTTACTTTTTCCCATGTAAAATAAATGTCACTATGTGCTGTCCTGTATTTCATATACAGCAGCTGGTGGAAACCTTGCTAATACTTTACCCAACAGCAATCTGGACAAAAAGACACATCTAATTTTCCCCAAAAAAGAAAAAACAAAAATCAGTGCCTTGCTCTTCTCATCAGTTTCTTTCCCTTATTGTCATTTTTCTAGCATGTGAAGCTACAGTGACACAATTCTTGGTGTTGACCATTGTCCTAAGGGCTGGAGTGGTTCTTACCCTGCATGTGAGAAGCTTTCCACTCTCAGCTTTAGTCTGGCTTAAACAGTGCCACAGGAAATAACATTTGTCCTCTAATACTCCATGTGGGATGTTTGACTCCCAAAATACTCCAGCTCCCTGGAGTTTCATCAGCAAGCCCCATGCTTGTCCAGCTCACCAAACATCAGCAGATTCATAGTGAGTCGTGGTGACACTTGTGACATAGTGTGGAGGGGAGCAGCTCTGCTCCAGATGTAATGAGGGTATTTACTGTGTCTGATAGCCCCTCTGTGAAAGGATTGCACAACCACTGTGATTAAAGGTGGTCCACCAGATATTGGCTGGTAGCCCTGGAAGGTTCTTGTGCAGGAGAAGGGCTTCTCTGGTGCTGCTCATGTTGGGGTTTGAAGGTTTGAACCCAAACCCTCCAGGCCTGGCCATCTCATGGTACATCAGAAGAAATAAAACACCAGTTTGTGGCCAGGGCACATCTTTTCCCCACCTGTGCTTTTCCCAGAAACCACCTGGATAGCCAAAAAAAAGATAGCTGAGATATTTTGGCCTAATGTAATAGATGCCCTTACTGAGTGTTAAAGGGAAGGATAGAAATTTCTAAGTGACTTGTCCAAAAATGATCTGGTTGATCCCCAGCAGAGCCACAAATAAGATATAAAAATCAGCCTTAAGGGACCCTTGTTGGTGATCATTCCTTTTTTTACCTCTGCCTGGAGAACATGTTACTGTGATGTGAGGAAAAAGCAGCACAGCTGAACAGATCCCCCAAGACACATCTTTTCAAGGGATAGCCTATGGTGAAGTGTGTGTAAGCATGGAAGAGGGATATCCTGGTAGAAGCCCCATCCCTGGAACTATTCCAGGTCAGATTGTTTGGGGCATTGAGCAACATTGATCTAGCTGAAGATGTTCTTGCTGTCTGCAGGGGGGTTGGACCAGATGACCTTGAAAGGTCTCTTCCCACCCAGACCAATCTATGATTCTCTAAGTGCACTGGCTACAGCCACATCATCCAACAGATGCTGCTCCTTCACACCAGCTCCAGCCACAGATCCCAGAGCATCCTAGGAGATAGACTGGGTCTGGTTTTACAAAGTAAGCTGAGCTTTGCCATTTCTACCTTGAAGCCTGTTGGTAGTTGGTAACACAACAGAATATAAACCTGTATCCTAAAGAGGTCTTGGGTGTCCTGCTTTTGCTGTGATTTTTCTAGTAATCCATGGGGCTTTTTAGTGGGTTTGTGTTCAGATTTGTCTTTCTGAGGTGATCAAAATGGTAAAGTCATTCCTTAGGAAAATAGACCAAGTTCCAGCATATGTCTGTGGAATGAAATCCCAGCCCTCCTGCAGGCAGGGGGAAAAAATTAACTGCTGGCTTGGATTTCACTCCTAAGATGTTAAATGAAACAGCTGAAGAGGCTGTGAAGAGGCAGCTCTGGCTTAGGTAGTTTGCTTGAAAGGTGGCCTGTGTTGGTGAGGATCAGCACAGCAAAGGTACATCCCCATAAAGTCCCAGGTGGCTGAAATGGGGTTGTCCATCCCTACCCTGGCAGCAAACTGGGGCAAAGCCACAGCCATACTCCCAGAGAAAACCCTAGATCTTACGCTCCGCTTCCCACTGCCTTGCTCTCATCCCCCAAAATTTACCAGACAAGCTGAAACCGTGTGCTGCTGCCCCTCCTCCAACCCAGGAACCACCACTGCTGAGGGGGGGGAGGGGGAGGGGGGCAGGGGAAACCTTCCTGCTGTCACCAGGGTAAAAGCCACATTCCTTCTGCTTTGCAGGTATTCGCCCTCAGATCATGAACGGCCCCATGCACCCCCGGCCCCTGGTGGCTCTGCTGGACGGCAGGGACTGCACGGTGGAGATGCCTATTCTGAAGGACCTGGCCACGGTGGCATTCTGTGACGCACAATCAACTCAGGAGATTCACGAGAAGGTAAGGGCAGCTGGGATGGGCTTGAGGGATGGTGTGCTCTGGCTTTCCTCCTCTTTTTTTGGAGAATAAGTCTTATGAGGAATGGCTGAGGCAAATGGGGCTCTTGAGGCTCAGGAAGAGGAGGTTCAGGGGAGACCTTTTCTGTCTACAACTACCTGAAGGAGTAGAGATGGAGGTCGGTCTCTTCTCCTGGGCTACTAGTGAATGAACAAGAGGAGATGGCCTCAAGCTGCATCAAGGGAGGTTCAGGCTGGATATGAGAATCAATTTCTTCCCTGAAAGAGTGGCTAGGCCCTGGAGAAGAGGAGGCTGAGGGGAGACCTTATCACTCTCTTCAGGTACTTGAAAGGCCATTCTAGGGAGGCGGGTGTTGGCCTCTTCTCCCTTGTGACTAGGGACAGGACTAGAGGGAATGGGCTTAAGCTGAGCCAGGGTAGGTTTAGATTAGATATTAGGAAGAATTTCTTTACTGAAAGAGTGGTGAGATATTGGAATAGGCTGCCCAGGGAGGTGGTGGAGTCCCCATCCCTGGAGGTTTTTAAGAAGAGGATAGATGTGTTTCTTCAGGGGATGATTTAGGGGTAAGGGTAGTGTAGGGCTATCAGTTGGACTAGATGATCTTGAGGGTCCTTTCCAACCCTAATGATTCTGTGATTGGCCCAGGCTGCCCAGGGTAGTGGTGGAGTCACCATCCCTGGAGCTGTTTAAAAAGCATAGAGATGAGGGATGTGGTTTAGTCTTAGGGACATGGTACAGTGGCTGATGGTGATAGGTTGACAGTTGGCCTTGATAGTCTTAGAGGTCTCTTTTAAGCTTGATAATTCTGTGATTCTGATTGTTCCTGAACAAAAAGTGTGCAAATCTGCACTTTGAGTCAATCAGTAGATAATACCAGCAGAAGTCACTGTAGAGGAAAATTCATGGAGGCTGTTTTGGACACCAGATGTTATTTTGGGGGGAAAAAAAAAGTCACTATCTCCTCAAATGAGGGGTTTTTACACCAATGTTATTAATGTTTCTTTTTTTGTTTTGAAGTCTGATTGCTTAGTGCAACAGTAACAGTATCCTGCACCTCTCCAGGGTGCAGGACAGCTAGTTGGGCTTTGCTAACACCCTCCCAAAACTGCAGCTGATGGACCAAGGAGACCCTGCTGATGGCTCTCCTTGGGTGGTGGCTGCATCTCAGCAGCTCCCCAGCAGTAAGGGTGGTGAGGTCTGGGCAGCGTGCAGGCAGATCTGTGCAGTATGGGTGGGTGTTTCTGTTTGGAAGTTCAACTACTTGTAATTGCTTGTTTAAAAATATTCTTTGTGCATGTTTTAGAGACCTCAAATGAGGTTTGAAGTGATCAGAAGTCACTTTCAGGACCTGGGAAAAAGAACTACAAGTGTCATCAGTACTGATCTTTACAGTACTTCAAATATTAAATGTGAGGGAGTCATAGAATGGTTTGTGTTGGAAGGGACCTTAAAGATCATCTAGTTCCAACCCACCTCCCATGGACAGGGGCACCTTCACTAGACCAGGTTGCTGAAAGCCCCATTCAACCTGGCCTTGAACACTTCCAGGGATGGGGCTTCCACAACCTCTCAGGGCAACCTCTTCCAGTGTCTCACCACCCTCAGAGTAAAGAGTTTCTTCCTAATATCTGATCTAAATCTAGCCTCTTTCAGTTTGAAACTGTTACCCCTCACCCTATCACTACAGTCCCTGATAAAGAGCCCCTCCCTTTCTTTCCTGTAGACCCCTTTATGTACTGGAAGGAAGGTATTATAAGGTCTTCCTAGAGCCTTCTCTTCTTCTAGCAGAAGAACTCCAGGAAGAGGAACAGCAACTTTTTATTAGATATTGATAGATCATGATAAGTGAGCCAGGCTTGGAGCATTTGGACTGATTTGGAGTTTCCAGAGATCTGAGGTAGCTTATGGTGAGCACTGGTGAAGGTTTGAATCTCCACTGAAGAGGCCAGAGTAGAGCTTTGCACAACTGTACAGCCTCACATCAATCTTTCTGTGTACATCTTGAAAACACACAGGAAAGGTTCATGAGTGTGACAGATATTTGTACTTCCAACATACAAAAGAAGGTAAAGGTGTTATGAGTGACAACAGCTGTGTTCAGAAACAAGAGATACTGCTGTAAAACCTAATTCCTCTTTAAAAACAGAATTACTGCTGGTTGGTAAGAGATTAGCAGATAACCCCTGCAAAAGGGTCCAGGTGACCCACAGGTTCAATATTCCTCTGCCTTGCCTTCTCAGAGGTAACATCATAATTTTCAGGGATCCACCCAGTCCATTCCCAAAGGGAATGGCCTCAGTGTTGGTGGATCACACCCCTGCTGGTTTTGGTGCCCCCTGGAAGTGTCAGCTTGCACTGTGCCTGGATCAGACGGTGGGTCGGCAGTAAAAATGTACCATTTACTGTGTAATAATTCCTTATTCAGGAGCTGCAGGTGTCTACCCCAAGCCACCCAGGTATCCTGGTGGCTCCTGACATCTCTCCTCTCTTGCAGGTATTAAATGAAGCTGTTGGGGCAATGATGTACCACACCATCACGCTGACTCGGGAGGATCTAGAGAAGTTCAAGGCCTTACGTGTCATTGTTCGAATAGGCAGTGGCTACGACAACATTGACATCAAAGCTGCAGGAGAGCTTGGTAGGTCTCAACTCTTGCACCTTAATGCCCTCCCATGTCCTTCAGAGGCTGAAAGTCAGCACAGGTACCTGCTGCTTCCCACAAGAGCACGCTGGCAAAGCAGAGTTGCAGGCAGGACCTTCCAAAGAGAGTTGGTTCAGGCCTTAAAATTACAAGTGCAGTTTGTACTTTATGCATGTAGAGAATATTGTGACAGGAAAACCTAACCAAAATGGTGCAGTTCTAGAAGGCAGCTTTTAGGCTAATACAGAGTTAAAATTGCCCCATCTGAGCTCTTTGTTCCCACACTGTCCCTAGTTCCATGTGCCCCCTTGTACCGATGGATATTTGTGTGGCTGTTCTATTTCTGGCACAGGAGAGTTGGTCTAGCCTTAGAAAAATTGGAGGAAGGGTGTTTTGTTATGTTTTATTAAGCAAGATTAGTCTCTTGATCTGATCTGGCTCCCAGACTCATGCCCATACTGCTGGGAAGGCAAAATGCCATAGAATCATTCAGGTTGGAAAAGACTTCCAAGATGATCGACCCCAACCATTAACCTAACACTGCCAAGTCACCACTAAACCATGTCCCTCAGCAACACATCTACACAGTTTTTTGAACACTTCCAGGGCTGGTGACTCCACCACTGCCCTGGGCAGCCTGGGCCAATGCCACTCTTTCTGGCAAGAAATTTTTCCTTATATCTAAGCTAAACCTCCCCTGGCACAACTTTGAGGCCATTTCCTATTGTCCTATGGCTAGTTACATGGGAGAAGAGCCCAACCCCCACCTCACTCCAACCTCCTTTCAGGGACTTGCAGAGAGTGAGAAGGTCTCCCCTGAGCCTCCTCTTCTCCAGACTAACCAGCCCCAGTTCCCTCAGCTGCTTCTCACAACACTTCTGCTCTAGACCCTTCACCAGCTTCACTGCCCTTCTTTAGACACATTCCAGCATCTCAATGTCCTTCTTGGAGTGAGGAGCCCCAAACTGAAGCCAGTATTTGAGGTGTGGCCTCACCAGTGCCCAGTCCAGGAGGACAATCCCTGCTGTACTCCTGCTGACCACACTAGTGCTGATCCAAGCCAGCATGCTGTTGGGTTAACAGTGTCAGATGGTGGAGCAGGAGTTGTGTGTTGGGTTGTTGCTGCCTCCTTTGTTATTTAGATATCAAATATATCAAAGGTGCCTCAGGAACCCAAAAAAGACATCTGCTGTGGGTGTATGTTACAGGGAGTGCTGGGATACAGAGGGTCACATCAACAGGGAGCCCCTACATCCAGCTGTGGGATTTTTCTGTGTGCCTGACTTCAAGGGGTGCATGCAGGCTGCATAGTGTGGCTGTCAGAGAGTGCTGGGGCCACCCCATTTCCTTACTGGTTTGGGAAATCACAGAGACCTTTGGCTGCCTGCTCCCAGCTGGGAGAGCTTAATTGCATCCGTGATTATAGCAGCTGAGTTGCAACCAGTGTGGATCCTCTGATCCCAAGACTCAGTCTATCAAGCAGCCCTACAGTAGTGTTTAGGATATCTTGTATTAAAGGTGATCTCTGGGGAAGTGAAGAATAGGAGCCATTTATGTGAGCCATTTTACAGAGATAATTGTGATAAGAGAGTTTCAAATAGTCAATTCCTAAAAAGCAATTCTCAATATAGTGAATTCTTTTCCTTTTTATTTTGAGGAGAACAGAGTCTTCTCAATGTAATGGTTTCTTCCTGTTTTTAACTCTTATTGTTATTATCCATTATAACAATGTTCTGAGGCTTTGAACATCAAGACAGGAAAAATATAAAGGGGAAGAGAAAAAGTAATGGGATACTGCAGGATAATCCTGCTTTTTATAGATGGCAAATTGGGTGGCCAAATGATGCAGTTTGGAGTTGAAACTGTAATGACTACCCACAAATGTAGCCTAGAGTTTAATTGCTATTGCTTCCCAGAAGGTACTTTTTAAGCTGTGCAGTCAATAAACTCAGGAAGACCTAGAGAAGTTGAAGGCCTTACAGGTCATTGTTCTAATATTGACATCAAAGCTGCAGGAGAGCTTGGTATGTCTCAGCTCTTGCACCCTAATTCCCTCCTGTGTCCTTCAGAAGGTGGTAGGTTAAAGTAAACAAGAGGAAGACTTTCTATGGCTAACCAAACCTTTGCTCCTGAAGTTGCTCCTGTGTAGCTAGCACACTTGAAGTCTGCACTTGTCTTTACTCCAGAGAGGCAGCAGGGAGTAGGAGACCCATTTATGGTGGTTTATGCAAGAGATTTCAGGCTGCTGCACCCCATCCTTAGAAACCATTACTCCAGATGCTCAAAAAAAAAGATGGGCTGCTTAAGGGAGGGGATGTGAGGGTGAAAGGCCAAGAACACCTCTCTGCTTTTTGCTGCCCACCCTGAGCTTTGTGGTGTTACCTCTGCAGGGATCGCTGTCTGCAACATCCCCTCGGCCGCCGTGGAGGAGACTGCCGACTCCACCGTCTGCCACGTCCTCAACCTCTACCGAAGGAACACGTGGCTCTACCAGGCGCTGCGGGAGGGCACGAGAGTGCAGAGCGTGGAGCAGATCCGGGAGGTGGCCTCCGGCGCTGCCCGCATCAGGGGGGAGACGCTCGGCCTCATCGGCTTTGGTATGTTGCCAAAGGGGAAGGCAGGGTCCTGGTGGTCAACCTCCTGAGGGTGACTCAGCACCATAAGATGGTTCAGAAAGTGTCTTCAGGCAGCAGATGCTCACTCAGCACTTGGTGGCTAGACACAAAAAGTGACAGAAGCTTCAGCAGAGGAGATTTTGGGAGCAGTTTGAGCTGCCTGTGCCCCCCTGCCAGCAGCTGGTGGTCAGCTGCCATCGAGGCAGCACTGACCAAGAGTCAGGCCACAAATGTTTCAGCAGCATTTTCACTCACCTTCTGTGCTGCAGCCATTTTCCCCACTTGCTTCATGCTGTTGTCTTGCAAAGCCCTGGGCTTTGTATACGAGCATGTTTCAGTGGGGAAACTGAGGCAGTGCTGGTGGGTGAGGTTAGAGGAGGAGATCTGGAATAGCCCAGGCCTACCTGGCAAGACCAGGGTGAGGGGAGCAGCATCCACGCAGCTGATGTTCCCCTGTCAACCCAGGGGCAATATCTCTGGGGCACCAGGACAGCATCAGTTGGGTGTGGGCATGGGGAGGTGTTGCCATGCACCCCTCACCAGGCACATGCTGGGCTGCTAGCTGAAAAAATTAATGCATCAATGGAGCCTGCTCAACCCTCGTGGCAGGGACAGGAGTGTGTGTGGGGGGGGTCTCCAGCAACCCCACAGACCTCCTTCTCCAGCACAGTGGCTGTAGCAGCCCTTTGCTTCCAAGCCATGACAGTTGTCTTAACCATGGCCAATTACTCAGGTGCTCAGCAAGAGGCTGAGAAACCAGTCACAAATCAGTTGCCTAAAAAAGGTGGTGGTGCTTTTTTCTTTTTCAGCTTTTCTTGGTAGACACAGTGCCTCAGAGGAGTGAATGCTTCTCTGTGATGTCCAGACCTGCACATTGGTGGGGCTGAGCCACATGTTGTGCCTTCTCTGCCAGGCCTGCATGGCCACCAAGGTTGTTCAAGTGGCCATAAGCTGGCAGGTGCCTAATGACCTCACTCTTCATGGTGTTCATTTTTTTTTCCTTTTTACAGTTTTAGCACAAGCATCTCATATTTATTTGCTAAAGCCAAGCACAGCCCTCCCTGTGCAAGGTGACCTGGTTTGCCTTCCAACCACCATCCCTTTGCAGGTTCTCCTGGAAGCCCAGCAGACCCTGGGCCAGGCTGGGGTGGGATGAGGATCAGGCCATGGAGGAGCTCAGCCACACTGGAACCAGGGAGGTGGGAACCACCTAAATGACCTCCATCCTCTTTCCTTCACACACAGGTCGCACTGCGCAGGCGGTCGCAGTCCGAGCCAAGGCTTTCGGCTTCAATGTCATATTTTATGACCCATACCTGCAGGATGGGATAGAGAGGTCCCTGGGAGTCCAGAGGGTCTACACACTCCAGGACCTGCTCTATCAGAGTGACTGTGTCTCGTTGCACTGTAACCTTAACGAACATAACCACCACCTTATCAACGACTTCACGATTAAACAGGTAACTCACCTTGCACACACCACCAAGGAGAGTCCTCTGCTCTCCAGTGGGCATCAGTGCTGGCCATGGGGCCCTCTGCAGTCATGGCCACAGCAAGCCAGTACCTTAGTGCCTACAGGCTACCCCCAAAATACCTGGTTGAGCCCAAAAGTCCATCTGTCTCCCCATGGTGCTTACCAGAGGGCAGCATGCTACCAGGGAAGCAAGCCCATGGTGTGGAGCAGATGGTGGGAGTGGGTTTTCACAGAATCATGGAATGTTAGGTGTTGGAAGGGACCTCTTGGGACTACCTGGTCCAAAAACCCTGCTAAAGAAGGGTCACCCACAGCAGCTTGCCCAGGATCACCTCCAGGTGGCTTTGGAATCTTTCCACAGAAGGAGACTCCATAACCTCTCTGGGCAGCCTGGAGGGCACCCTCACAGCAAAAAAGTTTTTCTTCGTGTTCAGATGGAACCTCCTGTGTTCCAGTTTGTGCCCAGTGCCCCTGGTCCTGCCCCTGGGCACCACTGCAAAGAGTCTGGCTCCATTCTCTTGACCCCCATCCTTTAGCTCTTGCTCAGCATTGAGCAGCTCCCCTCTGGGGCTGCTCTTCTCCAGGCTCAGCAGCCCCAGGGCTCTCAGCCTTCCCTCCTCCCAGAGATGTTCCAGTGCCCTCAGCACCTTCCTAGCCTCTGCTGGGCTCTCTCCAGTAGTTCCTTATCTCTCTTGAACTGGGGAGCCTAGAACTGGACACAATACTGCAGCTGTGGTCTCACTAGGGCAGAGAGGAGGAGAACCTCCTTCTAAAAGGTTGAGTTTTGTTTACTTCTACCAGCAAGAGCTGCACTCACCATAGAAACCCCACATGCCCCAGGATGAGGATTGCTCTGGGGCAGGGGCTGCTCAGGACACAAAGCAGGATGGAGTCCTGGCCAGAAGCACCCTGGGGTAGGACAGTATCACCACACCAAGCTCAACCTCTTCTCCTTCTCTCTCTTTCTCTCCCCCTGGCTGTCACCAGATGAGGCAGGGAGCGTTCCTGGTGAACACGGCGCGTGGGGGGCTGGTGGACGAGAAGGCCTTAACTCAAGCCCTGAAGGAGGGACGGATACGAGGAGCTGCCCTTGATGTGCATGAGTCTGAACCCTTTAGGTAAAGCTCTGGCTTTCTCTTGGGCTGCTGCCCATAGCCATGTGTCCATGGGATGCACAACACCCACAGACCTTGTCACACACCACCTACCAGTACTGAGGGACAGTCCTGCTGGCTTGAGAAGAGGCCACAGGCACCATGAAGTGTCCAACAGGTGCAGGCTGGCTCCAAGGTGGTCAAAGAGGTGCTGGGAGGTTAGGACAAGCCACCAGGCTGGGTTCAAGAGAACCCAAAGTGCTCACCAATGCACAACAGCAAAGGTACTGGGTGAGTGTCAGGTGGTTTTGCTGCTTGCTGGAAAGGGGGTTGGTCATGAGAGAGTGCAGCTCCTCTCACCAAAGGCTGGGCTTGGGAGTGTAGGACTAGTGGTTTCTGGGCATTTCCAGAAGTAATTTTTAGAAGTATGATCCTCCAGAGGAGAATCCTCCATGTCCACCCTTTCCCAACCTGGGCTAGGTGACCTGCAGGCCGTCCCCACACCATCATGCTGCTGCAGAGACCCCTCATGGCATTTATTCCTGTGGGACCATTAAGACCATCACTCAGTAGGCACCCTTTTGACTCTCTTTTGGTGCAGTTTCAGTTTCTGCTCTGTACTGGAGCCTTCCCAGAGCTTCTGTGGCCATTTCAGACCAGCAGGAAAATCCTTTTAGCCTAGATACCACAGGTGAGGTGCTGGGGCCCAAGGCTTGCATGCACCGAGGGCAAACTGCAAGCCTTTTGCTGCTCAGAATCACATCTTTTTATTCTCTCTTTAAACATTAATTACTCTTTCTGTCTTTTCCTCCTTGCTCCCAGTTTTGCTCAAGGCCCATTGAAAGATGCTCCTAATTTAATCTGTACTCCACACACTGCTTGGTACAGCGAGCAGGCGTCCCTCGAGATGAGAGAAGCTGCTGCTACCGAAATCCGCCGTGCGATCACAGGTACCCAGCCCTCAGGGGAGGGGAGGTTTAGCTCCTAGGTGCACCTGGGCTGTGAACCAGGAGGGGCAGAGACAGAGCTTCAAGCCTGTCTGTGGCTCAGCAGGAGACTGGGAAAGGCAGCTAACCTTTATTTTCTTCCCAGAGAGCTGAGAACCCAAACTGTTCTCTTCTTTGAGCACATTTGTGGTTGGCTGAGGGGTTTGTTTGTGGGGTTGAGGTTTATGTTTTTAAATCAATGGGGCATTGTTGGAGCATGGCAAAGACTAGTGTCCATGACAGCCTAGCAGTAATTGCTGCTTATTTTATCAGTGTCAGCCCAAAAGATGATGCAGACCACAGCCAACTGCATACCAAACCCAAATCCCAAAGCAGTGAAGGCACCTGTGTCCAAATTCTTGCTGTAGCTGAGCTTGCTCCAAGGTGGCAGTCATGTTAGTCCACTAAGTTGGTGGAGAAATTGCCCTCCTTGTTAACACGAAGAAGTAGCTTCACCTCTGGCTAGCCTCTGCTTTGAAACCAGTGGGCTCCAGGGAGCAGCCTTCCTGAAAGCAGAGTTGGAAATGAGAGCAAAAAGCTGCTTTCCAGCCCTGCACCTGTGGACAGCCAAAATGTCCTCCTGAAACAAGGGCTAGGGGAATTTCTTGTTTTCCTTCCCATCCTTTCCACTAACAAATATGAAGAAATGAGAAAACTGTTGCTTATTAGTTGGTGACAAAGCTAGGACTTGCCTGACACATCCTTACCTTTACTACCAACGGCAGGGCGCATCCCAGAAAGCCTACGAAACTGCGTGAATAAGGAATTCTTTGTCACAACAGCTCCGTGGTCAGTAATAGATCAACAAGCAATTCATCCAGAGCTCAATGGTGCCACGTACAGGTAAGCTGGAGAACAGGAGCACAGCTCCTGCAGAGCTAGGCGTTGGGATTCCACCTACAAAGTCGATGTGAAAGCCCAAGCAAGGACTTCTCCCTTGGCTCAGCTGGTGAAACTCGCCTCCCTGGGGACCAGTAGCCACAGAGCTGGGATTACTGATGCTGCTTGATGTAGCCATGGGTTTATAAAGCCTACCATTTAGAAAACTTCTCATTCTGGCCAGGAGTTATTTGTGCAGCATCTCCAGAAGTGGCCAAACTGCCTAGCACAGTAGGACAGAACTTCTGAACTGAAGCAGTGATTGCAGGCTGCATGCAGTTCTGGGCTCTTCAGCATAAGAAAGATATGGACCTTTTAGAGTGTGTCCAGAGCAGGGCCACGAAGATGATCAGAAGGCTGGAGCACCTCCTCTCTGAGGAAAGGCTGAGAGAGTTGGGATTGTTCAGCCTGGAGAAGAGAAGGCTTCAGGGGGAACCTTATAGCAGCCTTTCAGTGCTTAAAGGGGACCTACAGAAGTGGGGGGAGAGAGACTCTTTACCTGGGTAGAAAGCAATAGGACAAGGGGGAATGGCTTCAGAGTGAAGGAGGGAAGATTTAGATTGGCTGTTAGGAAGAAATTCTTTACCCTGAGGGTGGTGAGACACTGGCACAGGTTGTCCAGAGTTGTGTTCAAGGCCAGGTTGGCTGTGGCTATCTAGAAGATAGCATCCCTGCCCATGGCAGGGGGGGTTGGAGTTAAATGATCTTTAAGGTCCCTTCCAACCCCAACTATTCAATGATTCTATGACTTGCTCAATGCTTCTGTCCCACATCCTGACTGCTGTCAGCCTGGTTCTGTTTGTGGGTTAATGAGCCAGGGTAAAAACTCCAAATATAGGCCCAGAGTCAGGTGGTCTATTTTCCACCTAAATCCCTGAGATTAGGGTTATTTATTGCTCCACTTGGGACAGCTCAAAGCATGCTGATAGGAGATGTTAGGCTTGAGGACTCAGCTAGAGCCTGGGCAGCCTTCAGCATATCACCACTGCCAAAAATACTCTTGAGATACAGGAAAAAAAAAAGCTGCAGGGCACTTCAGGTCATGTTACAGGACAGAAGCAGGCAGGAGTGCATCCAGCAGCAGAGCCCTTGAATGGGGAGAGCCCAAACAATGTGTGTGCTGTGGTCCTACATGCTGGCAGCTGCCTGCAGGTCACAGGCAGCCATAGCTCACTTTGACTAGCAGAATGTGTAGCCTAAAACATCCAAAGCTATGAAAGCATCCTCCCTGCCCCTGACTGCTCTGAAGCACACAGGCACTGCCACTACCCTGAGGACAACCCTTCCTGGCTTAACCTCTGCAAGGTGCTTCATCCTTGTTAAGCTCCTGAGGATCTGCAGTCCTAGTGCCCCTTTAAGCTGCCAGCTCACCTTCACAGGCAGGTAGAACCTCCCTTCCCCCACAAATTTCCTCCTCCACCTTCCCCCCAAGCAGCAGGGAGGTGCTTGTGGTTGGGGCCCTCAATCCCCACGTGTCCCACAGACCTCCAAAGGGGTTTGGCCTAGCTGTCCCCACCTCACATCTTTCTTGTGGACAGCTCAAGAAATTCTCCTTTCTGAAACTGTGTCATTTCTTGGAATAGATACAATTCATCCTGCTCTTAGGAAGAGACTAAATCCAACCCCCTTTTTTCAGCTGTGCTCTCTAGTTACATGAGGAAGATGCAGCTTACATTGCATCCAGGGGTTAAAAAATGACAAACCAGGTGTAAGTGTTCAGAATTCACAGGCAGAGATGATGAAGTCACCACACTACTAGCATTTGGTCTTTCCAAGATGATTCTTTACCCCAGTTTTCCCAAGAAGCAAGGCAGAAATGCTTCCTGATGGTTCCCCAGCCTGCTAGAAAGTAGAGAACAAGTCCTGGCAGCAGAGTGGAGGACACTTACCCAAGCCACAGCACCACTGGTTCAGCACAGAGCCATCCCTTGGACTTCAGAATAGAGAAACCCCACTCAGCTCTAGCAGAGAGGTGGAAGCTCTTTGCTGCTCGTTTTCTCTGCAGTGGTGGTTGGGTGATTAGCACTGTCTTGTGGCAAGCTCTGCTGTGACAAAGCTGCCTCTCTCTCTCTGTCCTCTGTTGCAGGTATCCCCCCGGGATGGTCAGTGTGGCACCGGGAGGAATACCGGCAGCTATGGAGGGCATCATTCCCGGAGGCATTCCCGTCACTCACAACCTCCCCACAGTGGCACATCCTTCCCAAGCTCCATCTCCTAACCAGCCCACAAAACATGGGGACAACAGGGAACATCCCAATGAGCAATAGCAGCTAATTTAAACAAACAAAACCCCTTCAATAAACTTAGGACCAAGAGACATTGGAAAAAAAAAAAGAAGTGATCCATGAACTCAAAAGGAACTTGCTACGACATCTGGAACCTTGATTTTTTTTGGACAGAGGCATCATTGGTGTTCCAGTGTTACTGACAAAGTGATAGCACTCAAGGCTGGGGAGAAGCCCTGAAGGAGTCACCTGCTTCCTGAAGGGCTGAGAACTAGGATGTGATACATTAATGATCAACTTCTGTTATTGTGTGTTAAGTTTCCTTCATCTGTGCATCAATCACATGAATAAAAATAGATATTTCCCCCCTTCTCCCCCATGCCCCCCTCCCCCAGTTCCTTGGGGAGGGCAGGGCTTCTGCACCTGTCTTCAAATCATCATTGCATTATGCCATTGTCACAGAGTTAACATAGAAATGTTAGAGGAAACCATTATGTGGCTTCAGCCCTTTCCTTACTCTTGTGTCTGGTTACCTCTTCTAACAGGAGGCAGCAGTACTGGCTTAGAAGTGGATGAAAAACAAACAACAACAACAACAAAAATACTATTATTAATGATCCTCTTTGCAGTCTCACAGGGCCAGTGATGTGCACCAGAAGTTCTCTTACCAGGTTTAAATTCCAGCTGGGATCCGTGGGATGGGGAGGGGCAGACAGGGCTCCTGGCAACAGCCTCTGCCCTTCCCAGGCTAAGGGGGGGGGGGGGGTGAAAAAAACCCCAACAAACTGCCAGGCTCTTCTCTGCCCAACACACTGAATAAAGTAGCTGTGCATTCACCTGAGCCCTGCCATGATGCAAGAAAAGAAAAAGAAAGAAAAAAAAAAAGGAAAAAAAAAAGGAAAAAAAAAAAAGAAGAAAGTATTAAGTTTCACACACTATTTGTACTCAAATATATTTTCTCAGTTTTAAATCTGCAGCTATTTTATCAAGTGGATAAAAAAAAAAAGAAGTCTTGAGCTGGAAAGGGTTCAAGAATAATGTTGCATTTCCTTATGTCTCAGGAAACACTTTTTATGGTAACTTGTCAGACTGTCTATGAACAAAACCCCCCCCACTTTTTTAGACATTGATAAAAAAAAAGTCTTCTTTTTTCTTCACCTGCTATTTTCTACAAGAACACTTCAGAAGATGTGTTATTAGCTGTGACTGATTTTAACAAATCCTCTTAGATTTGTATCAACTAGTTCCATGTTATATTCATAGTCTTTTGTGAATCATCACCTTTTTGGGTTTTTTTTGTTTGGGAGATCAAAAAAGATGGCCTGTTTTGAGCCTTTGTATGGGTACATTCCTGTTTCTGTGACAAAGAAAAAACACACACAAAAAAAAAGGATAAAAAAAAGAAATCTTAAGCTGTCCCAAACAGACAAAGAAAAAAAAAACCAAACCAAACCAATGGCTATCAGAAGTATGTTTTGTTTTAGTGTGTTACCGTTCCTGTATTTGTTTCTTGTAAAGGTGGACATTTAGAGTTCAGTGCAGTTTTCAATAAAAAGTGATAAACTTTCTATAATTGCTGAAAGGTTAGAGCTCTCATGAAGTCTCCTGCTTCAGCTTGAAGATATTCAGAAGGGCCAGGAAGGTACAGAATGTTCTGAGCATATCGTGCCCTCCTCCTCCTCCTCCTCCTCTCTCCCTGCGGACAGCAGGTAAGTTCTCCTCAGGCAGCCTGACCTCGGGACCTCCAGCACTTGAGCAGTAGCTGGGACCTGTTTGTGTCACAGCCAGCAGAATGGTGATGCTTAAAGAGAGCTGGGAGGGGCATTGGGCAAGGATCTACCCTTGGCTTCCTGCAGCAGGCTCTGAGGTTTCTGTGTGCTGGTCAGTTTTGGAGTTGTAGGTAAAAATCAAGTGGGGCAGTAGTTGCAGCCCAGGTGGAAAGAGATCACTCTGGTTTTCATTAAGCTATGAAGGCAGGTACATATCAATGTGTTTTGTGCTTACTCAAGAACTGAAGCATTAACAACCTGCTCTGGAACAAGGCTGACAATGCAGCTGAGAGGTAGCTTCCAGCCTCACCAGGCAAGAGGTTCATCCTTTGTTTTCCATCCCATCCTTCCCCCTGTGTCAGCACAAACAGTAGTAGATGGGGGGAAAAGAGCTTGGTCTGGAAAAGGACTAAGAAAGAGCTGAAACCAGAAAGCATCTAGGTTACAAAACTCTGTATTTTGTTTGCTTTAAGTTAAATTGAAAACTAGTTACCAGCTTCAAACACATTAAAAAAAGAGGTCACTTCTCCTAGGTGAGTGAGGACTCATCACTGCCAGTGATATCACAGCACACCAGGGATTAGCCATGAACACCACATGCAAGCAGGAGGATAAAATGGGTTAGTTCCAGAGAAGGTGTTTGGGAAACACTGAAATGATGGTAAAAACCAAGAGGAAAACCTTTAGTTGATGTCAAGGTTTAGTGTTGTTCTAAAAATAAAGTAGCTCTGGTGCTTTGAGGTGGTTTTTAATAACTGGTTGCCACCCAGATGGCTGCAAATACTTCCCTGTGCCACAGGGTCTCAGGTACCTGCTGCCAGGGGGTGGGCTTCACACTGGGACACTGAGAGGTTTAGCTCAGGCCCCACAGAGGAGAGAAAAAAATGCTTGAGTTTTCATCCAACCTCCCTCTCAACCAAAAGCAAGACTGGATGCAAATGGAGGCAGACAGAAGTGCTACATTTATAGAATCATTTTGGTTGGAAGAAGTCTTTAAGATCATCCAGTCCAACCATTAACCCCACACTTGCCAAGAAGCAAGGAAAGAGCTCTCAAGGGTCACAACCTAAAGGACATGGTTTGGTAACAGGCTGCAGCTTTAGGAGCTCCCCTCCACTGTTGGGTTTCAGGCACCTGCCATGCAAACATCAACAAAATGTGCAAAGAGAAAAAAAAAATCCATGGAAGCAGAAAGGGAAGAGCCTCATCACAACTGAGTGGCCAAAGCAGCATGAAGCAGCACCCTGCAACTCTCAAAGGGAAAATTATTGAGCAAAGAAACGTGGGACAAGGAGCTGCTGCAAAAAAAATATGTGCTGTGATGTTGCTGACAGAGCTGTACTGCTGTGGCCATGCTCACAGCAGGCAGGGAGGAAGGCTCTCCATTCATGATGGATGTCAAGAGTAGCCTGAAGGTGACAGACACTAAATAAAAACCTAAAAGCAAGGAGGTTAGGTGAAGTTACTGAAGCAAAAGGGGGAAAAGCAGCCATTCAAGAAGGGTCTCCACATACACACCAACCAGTTTTGTTATAGGAGTGAACAGAGTCTAGGAACAGTTGCCATATGCCATGCAGCAGACCTTTGGAAGAATCCAGAACTACTAAATTTTAATATATTAAAACCAAAAGAAATACAGGGATTTTTTTCACTGAGGAATTCATAAATAAAACCAGAGAAAAAAAACGACCAGATGTAAAGGAGGTAGCAATGAAAAGCCAAGTTCTGTGCTAGGAAAGCATGTGCTGCTGAGAGCAACAATAGGAGGGAAAATAACATCACTGAGAACCCCAATTTTAGATGCATATACTTGACTGAAAGAGCAGAACTTGTCCACAAGCTGCAAGGTAACATTTGCAAAGTCATCTCAGGATCTGTAAACTTTCAAGGATGCAATGGAAGGAGAGTACCCATGAACATACACTGACTACTGGGCTAGCACAAAGCAGGGGGTTTGCATCTCTTTAATCTACAGGTACATGAGATTTGGATTCCTTTCATTCTGAAATAAAAAGCTACTTCACCAGTTCCAAAATGCCCTGGGAAGCCTCTTAACCTGAACATACCATTGTACAGCACATCAGAACAAAACAAGAAGGACCAAGAAAGCCTAGAGCTCTGAAGTACCAGGACTGTCCTCTCAAACCAGAGCTAGGAAAACACCAGAGTGCACAGTGCATGCGTTTGGGAGAAGCAGCTGAACTGCTGCAGGGGGGAACTGCCACGGGGAGGTGCTGGTGGGGGCCGGGGACGGTCAGGCCACAGGGCAGGCTGCCCACGTACAGCAGCAGGAGGTAGGGGAAGGTGTGCTCCTGGAGTTTGGCTCAAGGCAGCCTTTCACATTGATTATTCTCCCCATGTTAGAAAGCAGCTTTGCTTCCTTAAAACAGTGCTGCAGAAAGCAGAGGTTGGGTGGGACCTTAAAACCTCCACACAGCTTTCTCCACACCCCTTCTGAAGCAGCCTCCTGCAGGCAGGCAGGAGCTCATCCTGCTGCCCAGTCAAAAGGTGGGCTGCACAGGGAAGCTGGTGGTGGGGAAGCAAGGATGGGAACTTAGAGCAAGCTGGTCACTGAATGAGAACTTCCAAAGCTGGCACAGTTGGCCCTCAACCAGAAGGACCTCCAGAAGCATACTGGGTGACACCACAACAATGCCAGAGAGCCAGCTTAGAACATGGAAATTCTCATCCCAGCTTCCTCTGCATTCAGTTCCCCTGACAGAAAAGCTTTACATCCTCAGCTAATCAAGGTGTAAAAGGATTTCACTGCAAGGGAACAAAAAGGACCAAACAAAAAACTAAATCAAAACCCCAAAACCTAGAAAGCAAACTTGAAACAGGATCATCTGGTTGTGGAGAACCTCTTTAGTTATCTGTGGTTTGCCTGTTGAGTTCAGGTCAAGCATAGGTACACTGCAGAGGAACATGCATCCCTTTACCTGAAGAGTTGTGCATGCAGCAATCAGAGGAGAGCTAAGGGCCAAAGAAAGGTGAAGACATTTCATCAGAAACCTCACTGGAATTCTGTGATGGGGCAAATTGCTAAGTTAATACAGTACTTCATTATTTCTACACTTTTTTGGTGTCACCACCAAGTTTATGTAGGAGTTGTGCACATTTCAACACCATCTAAGCAGCATTTTGGAAGAAAAAAAGCAGCAAGTTCCTCAGGGTTTCCATAGCTCTGAACTACATAAAAATATGGGGTCTTCTTCCCAAACTCTTCATTAAAACAATTTCATCTACTGCAAAATTCCTTAGCCAACCACCACACCACCATAAGTGCTTTTCAAGACAACCTGAATTGCACTCTCTCTGTAAAAACTGGCATTAACCTTTAGTGTTTGAAGTGAGGTTTTTAGATAAACTTTATCCAGTACAGGTTACATGGCTAAAGTTATCAAATATCATAAAGATTTCTACTGGAGAATAATAGTCTGAACTTAACAACCTTAGGAACTTACAGAAGTTTAAGTATGGCCACATCAATCAACATGCAAGCAATTCCCAGGGTTACATACTGAGAACTATATAACACAGTGCTTTAAAATAAAACCTTTTAGCATAGACTCTGCTTTTTCATTTGAACTGCCACATGGATTAGGTTTAATGACAGAGGAGTAACCCTTTCAAAGAAGTGTTTTTCCCTTTGCAGCCATGTTGAAGTTGATGACAAAAGAAAACACATGATAAAACAATAGAGAGTTTGTGTCACACCAAGAGGGAGTTCTGACAATAGGAAATGCTCAATCCTGTCTGCTTTTTGCAGACTTCCCATGATTTTCTTTAGTATATGGTCACTGGAATAAAATCCCTATATTTCAGGTCACTTCTCTGAATAAATATTCTTTATGTATACTGAAAGGAATCTGAACTATCATGATAAAAAAAACAAACAAACAAACAAAAAAACCCTAAAACTTTGTCAGGAAACAAATCATCCTGCTGAATAATAGGAATAAAAAGAAAATTTAGCTTCTCTTCCAGTTTGTTCTGTAGAGTTTACACTTTATTGTATGGGCACAGCAGTAAGGAAAATCTTAGTGAAATGATGAATGTATTTTTTTGCTTATGATTAAGTGTGGCTATTTTGGGCAAAGAAAAAAAAAAACAAACAAAAACCCAAACAACTCATAAATGTCACAGTCTGACCTGGGCACTAGTGAGATGTCACATCAAAGGGCCTGTCATGGAAATGGGTCAAGAGTATCTAAAAAGGTGATGTAGAAGACCAAGTTCTACTGTAAAAGAATCTCAAAGGGAAGAGAGATTCACCTAAGGTGTGCTTTCCTAAGTGCCCTTGTCTGAAAGCTTTCTCCACAATCATTAAGATGCTGGTATACTTCTCCTATCACACCACCTCTTACACATCCACATGCGGTACATTTACAGACAGCTTTACAATCAGAAAGAAAAATGGGGTGGGGTTGGGTTGGGGGTGGGATTTCTTTTTTTCCTGTCTTGATAATAAAATTAGCTGTTTTTTGTTTCTTTTTATTTGTTTTTATACAAAGGGTAGTCCAGCCCACTTTGCTCTCTTCACACAGCAGATGAACTTCTCCACTGTTTCCCTGCTGGTTCGGAAAGAACCCCTCCTTTAACGGCAACACCATTTCCCCTCCGATGGGGGCATTCCACACCAAACTGCTAGAGAGCACAAGGCTACCTCTTGAGTCAGACACTCTGCTGCTAAGTTTGCCTTTCCATTCCTTTATTATCATTCATCATCCTCCTCCTCATCTTCCTCGCCATCAGAAAGGGATGTGCAAGGGCGTATCTGCCGGTAGCGATCCAGCCACTTCTCCACCATCTGGGTGACCAGGGGATGATTGCGCCTGCGAGAGCTCTTCTGCATGGCCACCAGAACCCCTCCTTCTGTCACACAGCAGTCCAGCCACTCCCGCAGCAGTTTCTCTTGCTGTTCCTCATTGCCTATCTTTGGGGGGGAGAAAACAGGTTGAGAATGAGGCTGGAAACACTACTAGAAGACTTTAAGCAAGCCACTTAGGATACTGTGGAAATAGCCAGGCTAGGGGAGTAGCTCCTTCTCAGAGCTGACAGAGGGTTATAGAATGTCCTGAGTTGGAAGGGACCCACCAAGGCTCATAAAGTCACAACCCCAAAAGTTATACCTTTTGCCTGAGGGCCTTCTCCAAACACTTCTGGAATTCTGTCAGGCTTGGCACTGTGACTGCTTCCCCAGTCAGCCTGCTCCAGGGCTCAACCACCCTCTGGGGTGAAGAGCCTTTTCCTAATATCTAACCTAAGCCTCCCCTGGCACAGCTTCATGCCATGCCCTCAGCTCTTAGCACTGGTCACAGGAGAGATCAGCTCCTGCACCTCTGCCTCCCCTCATGAGGAAGGTGTAGGCCACAAGGAGGTCTCCCTTCAGTCTCCTCATCCCCAGGGTGAACAAACCAAGTGATTTCAGCCACTCCTTGTACAGCTTCCCCTCTAGATCCTTCACCATCTTTGTGGCCCTCCTTTGGACATTCTCCAGTAGCTTTAGATCCTTTTAACACTGTGGTGCCCAAAAGTGCTCCCAGTGCTCGAGGTGAGGCCACACCAGTGCAGTAATTGTTATACTATTCACCCAGCTGGGACTTTCCAATAGCCAAACCAACACATGCTGTGTTTAGAGCCAGAATTCAAGGGCTCTGGAAATAGTCTCTAGCTATTCTTCCCTTCTAAAATTTGCCCAGTGTGTATCTCCTACATTTCAGTTATTTGTGAGCAGCTAATCACTGACAGCAGGCACCATATGTAAGAAGGAAAAGTCCTAAGAGAGCCTTCTGCATTACAAAGCAGTTTTTAGGAGTCTAACCACTCTTGACATGATCCTCTTGTAAGACACAAAAAACATTGTGGCTTGCTGACAAAATATCCATCTCTAGATTTAAAACCCCATCCCTTTTCTCCTTTCTCTACAGGATGCCTATGTTCTGCAATTACTTCAAGGTTTTCCCAACCCCTCCTCCTTCCCCCACCTAGACACTTTCCTGAAGTGGTTCCCTGTCTTTCTCATAGTTACTAATGAAGAAAGAAGTTGAGTTTCATTAGGAAAAGAGGTAGAGCATGCTGCAGGCACTAGTCAATATCTGTGCTGCATCCCTTAAAAAAAGGCATATTTCAGTCTTTCATTGGTGTCAGAATCCTTATTTCTGGGTCTTTCTCAAGGGACACTTCTATTCACATGCAAAGCAAAGTTACATTGAATTTAAGGAGCTCTAGATAACCATCTATCTTTCAGCAGCACCTCAAACAACAGGGAAGAGAGCAGTGTTCATGAAACAGAACACCACTGATCCTTGGAACTGCAAAAACATTGTGGCCTCAGTGTAGCCCTCAGCTTCAACAGCATCTGTGACAGAGGCTACCAACTCCACAGCTGCTTCTTACCTCTTGAGCAGAAAGGAAGTGAATGTGCAGTAACTTCCTCTCACTATCCACCAAGGGTAGAAAAGTAATGGTAACATCATCATCAGTGTTCAAGTTAGCACCAGCACCTCGATTGCCATAACCATCATTCTCCATGGCAACCAGAGCAGAGAAATGGCCCCTGGTGTAGCCCAGAGCAATGGGACTTTTCCAACAAAAACTCTGTTCCCATAACAAAGGCAAATAGACACCTACAAGGAATTAAAACAAAGGGTGAGACTTGAAATGACAACGTTCAACAAAGAAGACTTGTGATACACAGCATTTGCTTTTGGCTAATGGCAGGAACAGCAGTCCATGAACAAGCATTTACAACTTACTTGGCTTGGCCTAACTAATGTAGGTCACACTTTTCAGTACAGCTAATTATTAGGTTAAGGTGAGATTACTCAAGAATCTCTGCAACTGTGTAAGTGTAGACATAAAAGCCACTGCAATTACAACAAGATTAGGGAAAAAAAAGCAGCCTTTTATGTTTGCTAGCTCTTCAAAGACAGAAAATGATGACCAAAAACTAATAAATCCAATCCTGCATCACAGAAATAAAAGCTACAGTCACAGATGTCTATTTTTATCAGAACAAAAATTCCACCACAGGCTTACAAAGCTTGTTATTAAAAGGAATTTACTGTACAAAGTATTAATCAGGACCTAGGTATGTAGCCCATCCCACAGCCAATGTGACTCCTCATAAACACTGTATTAATAGATTAAATTAACCCACATCAATTATGAATATCTAGTCTCCAAAAAATAAAATCAGAAAGAGCAACACTGAGAAGCTGATACCAAAAAAACCCACTAAGTGTGGCCAGCAGGACTAGGGCAGTGATCATCTTCCTGGACTCAGCACTGGTGAGGCCACACCTCAAATACTGGCTTCAGTTTGGGGTCTCTCACTCCAAGAAGGACATTGAGGTGCTTGGATTGTGTCCTAAGAAAGGCAATGAAGCTGGGGAAGGGTCTAGAGCACAAGTGCTGTGAGGAGCAGCTGAGGGAACTGGGGTTGGTTAGTCTGGAGTACAGCAGGCTCAGGGGAGACCTCCTCACTCTGCAACTCCCTGGAAGGAGGTTAGAGCAAGGTGGGGGTTGGTCTCTTCTCCCAAGAAATGACCTCAAGTTGTGCTAAGGGAAGGTCAGGTTGGAGATCAGGAAAAATTTCTTCCCAAAAAGAGTTGTTAGGCCTTGGAACAGACTGCCCAGGGCAGTGGTGGAGTCACCATCCCTGGAGGGGTTCAAAGAACACAGAGACATGGCACTTCTCACCAATGGTTTAATGGCATGGTAGTGTTGGGTCAATGGTTGGACTCTATGATCTCAAGAGATCTTTTCCAACCTTAATGATTCTAGGTTTCTATTTTGCTCAGACACAACAAATTACCAGTGGCAGAATCTGAAAGGAACTGCAGTTTTCCTCCCCACCACTTCTAGCCATCAAGACAGTAATTGGCTTGAGGTGCACAAAGCCTCAAAATAAAGCTAGAACTCCTTTCTTCTAGGAAGATGAATAATTCTTGGGGTGTGCTGCTGCAAGACTACTTCAGCAAACTCATGTCTTACCTTGTGACAGCTTAAAAATAGCCAGGCACACACTGAAGTGCACATGTAGCATAGCAACCTTCCATAGTACAGCTGCTGCCAGCACATTAGGAATAGAGGCTGCAGCAAAACAAGGCACTTCACATCTCCTCCAACATCCATGGAGATGGAAGGGCAGCCCTAAAATGGAAACCTGAGCCAGGAGATGGCTGTGGAGCTTTTTAGTTAAGTTCAGAACTCATCTTTCTTTGCTGCAATAAAAATTAGTGGGGGCTAGGGGTAAATATTTGGCATTTTCCCTCCCCAATCTTGGATTTGCAATAGAGAAAAAGCTCTAAGTCTTTCCTTTTAGGGTTCTTACAACATCTAGATCTAAGGGCAAACCCAGTTAACAGATCCAAGGGCAAACCCAGTTAACACCTTAGCACTCCCTTCCTCCTACCCCCCCTTCCAATGAAACCTCACTGTAATTCAATGCTAAACACAAAAGAAGCAGAACAAGGGCTAAGTGTTAACCAAAAGATGTCAAGCCTTTACCTTTAGGGCAAAAAGCAAATATCTGGTCAAAATTCCAAGATACACTGACAATTACATACTAAAAGTCCAAGGTAATGAAGACATACCCTCAATTCCTGGAAATCCCTTTGTGCATAGACAGAAAAGTAACTTCAGACACTTTTCCCCCAAGCTTTAGTTTGAACCATCAGCAAAACAATCAAGCATCAAGGGTTGGAAACTTATTAGCACTGTGTGCTTCATTTAAATATGATGGTGCTACCTATATACACACTGCTTAGGTCACCAAGGTCTTTCAGAACATCAACATCCTCAGGGTGACTACTTCCCCCTCTCTCCTTCCAGAAGTTGTGGTCACAGAGAGATATATCAAGGGGTCTCCTCCTTCCACTCCCAAATCCTGCCACCTCCTCAAGATACTTACACTAGTGTGGTGGGTTGACCCTGCTCACCTAAGCTGCTTTCTCACACCCCTTCTCAGCAGGACAGGGGAGAAAACAAAACTTGGATGTCAAGAGAAGGACAGAAAGATCCTGTTACCATGATGGGCAAAAGAGATTCCTCTTGGAGAAGACTAATAGAATTTATGGCAAATAAATACAGACATTTAATGCTCTGCTGACCTCAATTAGTCCATTTTGGCCCCAAGCAGTAGCCAGTGTTGTCAGGGCTACAGAAATCCCTGATAAGCAAAAGGGTCTCATTTCCATGGACATCTCCTGTGTCAGGCACAGCTCCATGACCTTTCAGGAGTGGAAATAATCTCTTTGCCTTGACACAATATTTACACTGAAATTCAGCAACTCCTTGGCAATTTTTTTTTTCACTCTTCTTTTCTCTTAGTAAAAATCCCACACTGATAATTTCCCCAAGCCAGAAGAATGTGTTCCACTTTCCATTCTTCCCCAGCATTAGAGGCTGAGCTTTGTAAGGATGGAATTTCAAGGGTTACCAGGAAGAATATCTGTGCTCTTTAAGATTTATAAGAGTCAATCTGATATAAATTGAGATGGTAGTGCAAAAACACAGGCCACAGAAAATAAAGTATGGGCTAACACCTAACCTGGTAGCCATCCACATGGGTTTTAGTTTCTCCAACCTAATGTATTGGTCATTTCTGTGTAATTTTAAAACTGTTATCTTCATGCTAGATACATACAGCTAGAGCAGGAGCACCTCTGAGGCCAAGTAAATGGATCTTTCAGTGCAGAAGCCTTAATATTTAAAGAAGCATTAACAGTCAACTGCAAGCTAGGAAACAAGAAGGCTGTCAGTTATGGGATTCAGAGCAGTCACAGCAAGGAAGCCAAGTTGGAACAAGGAATCCCTGGAGAAAAAGAAGTCTGATGAGGAAGATTTCAGAGGCAGACAGCAGGGTTTAAAGCACCTTCCAAGGTCCTACAAACTGAACCATCACATGACATGGTGCAAAAGTTTGTTTCCCCAACTCTGTTATAACCTGCAACCTTTCTCTCCTCTTTTTTTTGTTGTGGGGAATGTGATCTGAAACACAGGTAGGGTGCTACACAGCACCTCAGAGAAGGCCAAGTGCTCCTCAAAGCTTCACCAAGGGGATATGTGCTGAGTGAAGCTCCCACACAAGCCAGAACAGCAAGTCTTGGGCCACTGACAGGAACCTTGTCTTGGCAACCCACACTGAGTCCAACAGCTGTTTGGTTTCTGCTGTGCTGTTGGCATTTCATTACCATAGATTAACCACAAAACTGTGGACAGGGACAAGAGTCACTCCAGGTAATCTGACACAGGCCTCCTAAGCTCCTCTGTTCTGTGTGTTTTGATGGATGGATGCAGCTTGTGGCAAGCAAATCACAAGTCATAAATATTTGACTGACTAAATCCCTGGAAACATATGTCTAGTAAAAGGTTTGTCTCAGACACCTGGTTACTTTCTGGCTCAAAGACCAAGAAAACTATTTCAGCATATTTAGGCCATGTAGCATTTGTCTGCCTCAATGCCCAAAACTATGAAATAAAAAGAGTTTGGAAATCACTCAGCTTTTGAGTTAAAAGCAACACAAACCTGAGGTGTTAGTCATGGATCACATGAATAACTGTTCTTTCCCAGCCTATCCTTTCATCATCTCAAATAAAAGAGAACATGGAACTACAAAGAGTACCATTATTTTTGTAGTGTTCAAGAAAATATTTTGTTTCCTCACCAAGAAGTTTTATCACTGCCCCAAACCAACAGGCAAGCTTCTCCAAATTGACTGTAAATAGCTGTAACAGGTTCTACATTTGACATTAACTCCACAGCTTGGAGTTGTTCTATAGATGAGGAGTTTTGCCTCCTTCCAAAGTTAGTGTTCTTGCATTAAAATCACAAAGAGATGTTTTGGGAAGTCCTCTGCTGAAAGCTATAAATAAGAAATGATGTATTGGTGAAAACAACTGCAGGGTAGTAATCAAGCAGATACACTTGAGGCCAGGCAGATGAACCATGGGCAAAACAAACACCCTGAGAGCCTGTAACAGAGCCACAGTGCCTGATCAAACAGTTCTTTCCACAGGGGTTTTGTTTACTGCTGAGCATGGATAGATCCTCCCAATCCCCTCTCCTGTTTTTCATCTTTAAATAACAAAGTGTCAGCATGGAGCAAAGAGGAGAGACACCCAAACACCTATTTGGCTTGCAAACTAGAAAACCTTCAGAATCTAAACATACATCTGAGCAAAACTGGACTGAGTCAGCTAAACATCTTCATATTTATTTTAAGAATACTTAGGCTGTTTGCCCAGAAGAGCAGAAGGAGAAATAATCAGAAAGAATTTGACCAAGTTCTGCAGAATTATAGCCCTAGTGAGAAAGAGGCCAGTGTTTACATTACACTTGCTGGGAAGTGTGAAGTACTGAAACAGAAACATTTTTAAAGCTCTCTCTTAACTACACCAAGGAACTCACTTTTGCAGAAAATGAGATTTACCCCCCTCAGTCAAGCAGTATTTTGCAGTCCTAAGTCAGTTCTCATCTATAGCTCCCACTGTAACTGTTGGGAGAACATTTACAAACAGCATTCCATCCTTTCCAGCCTCCCCACCACACACCCAAGTTGCTAACTCCTTTACTTTCAACAACTACAACAAAAGCACAATTTCATCACTCATACTTTCATTTCTCTACCCTTCTTTGTACAGCCTTGCCTCTTGCTTTAGGGGGGGTGGTTCCTTCTCACTGCTCCTAAAGTCTGCTTCACTTCTGCAGTGCTGCAGAGCAACAAGGCATGTCCCCCTTGTCCTGAAAGGGCACCCACCCAGCAGGTACCTGTCACTCCAGTGAGACACTCTGCCAACCTTCTGCCTGCCTCATCCCCAACTCTCAGCCTCCTTCAGGAAATGCTAACTACAGCTGATTTTCTAAAATGAACAGTTACAGCCATCAGTAGCACAAGCAAACAGAGTTCCAAACTCCAAAAGGTATTAAACCTCCAGTGCCTTAGAGCAGTACAAACCACACAACTTTGGGGAAGTTCTGACTATCAGAATATTTGATATAGATTATAAACTAAAGGCATGTTGAAAGGAGGTCAAAGCACATTTTTTACTATATGCTATAAAGTGAAAAGCCAAGTTTTGAGGGGATTGTTTTGTTCTTTAAAATAGCTGATGAAAAGTTACCTACACCAGTAGCTTAATGACAGAACAGTTTAGGTTGGAAGGGACCTTTAAAGGTCTTCTAGTCCAACTCTCCCCACAGTGACATCTTCAAACAGACCAAATTGCTCAGAGCCCCATCCAACCTGACCTTGCAAACTCCCAGGCATGAGGCATCTGTGTGACCTGGTCTAGGGAATCCTGCTGTGGCAGGGAGGTTGGACTAGATGATCTTTTTGGGATCCCTTCCAACTCCTAACATTCTGTGATCCACTACATGCTACAGAATACTCCTCCCTGGGAAACTCTGGGAAGAAAAATGGTAGTTTTGTCCTTAGAAACCAAGCTTTATCCAGACACTTAGGCCAATTCAACAGTCTTAGCTGTCACTCTCCTTTCAACTTCCTTTATGTTTCTGGCTGAACTCCATGTGAAAAGGCCAAGGCTTACCTTGGAAGCGAGTGTATCCTAGTGTTTCTCCTCTGAAACTCTTGTAATATTTCACTCCATAAACTATGATTGGTCTTCTAAGAATGTGTGCAAGTACAAAAATGTGTGTCTGCTCCAAACTTGCTCCAGGCTGAAAGAAAACACAAAGAAAAGACATCACTTGACAAGAAAACTTAGCATGTCTTAAAGATTGACATTTGAAAAAGGCTCCCAATTGAGACAGGAAATGCTTTAAAGCATGGGCTAGCTTTGAGAGGAAAAAGGAAAGGCTGGAAGACTATTAGAGATCAGAAAAACATTTGTCTGCACAAGAATTTCATCTGTCAGGATTATCTCTTTGTCCTATTGCCCAGATTCAATTAACATCTCTCATTCCACAGTGATATTTCCTATATTTCAGTTGTATTTCCAGAGTTCCATATTTCATTCTACAGTTAGAAGTGAAACCCTGCATAATGTTGAGTCAAAAATCCTTCCCTCATCTGGGGGACAGGTTAAGGTAAATACTTTTTGATGACAGGAAAAGAGCAAATACAAAATAAATCCAAAGAAAATCATGTTCATACTTTAAAAGAGAAGCTAAAAATATTCCTATAGTTGGGAGCTTATAGGAAAGTAAATCTCATTTTGGAGGGAAGTTCTAAAATGCCAGCTTGATGAAGGTTAATTAGTGGAAGCTTACAGATTTGTAGGTAGGTTGTAGGAGGTAAATGCTGCAGAAGCTAGGTAGGAGCTAGGAGGCACAGGACATTAAATACATGACTGTACATAGTTTATGCTACAGACTTCACTCTGGCACCAAAGGAGCCATACTTTTTTGTACTGGCTTGATTAATGGTAAGCTCAAAAATGAGAACTTGTTAGCCTTTCCACTCTGGCTGAAGAGCCTACCCAGTAATACTTTAAGGTTGCTGGTTTGAGCAAGTTTTCCTTTCCACCTGAAAATTCTTATTCCTGAAGAACACTCAGAGTGCTTGACATTTCTTTGCAGAGGTTAAAAGACCTGTCCTAACAGCCACCTTCCAGAAAAGTTCTCTTACCTGGCTTGCAAGAGAGAGGATAAATGCCCAATCCTCCTGCCACTGTTCTTCCCTCAAGGAGAAATGTAAACCAAAGCTTTGGGAATACCAGGATTCCCACTCTTTCCAGCGTGTATAGAACCTAAATCATTAGAGAAAGAGAGGCAATGTCACAAATATTTACTCAACCACCTGCTAACAACATTCAACCCTTGTAATCCTTTGTCCTAAGTCTATAAAGAAAGAAGAAGAAAGAGTTTATGTCAGGAAAACTGGATTTTGTTTAGGTTTTCATCTTCAGGAGAGTCCATTTGGTAATCCTCACTGAAGAGATGAGCTTGGGATCACAATGCCTACAGCAGGCATGCTGGAACAGATGCAAGTTCCTAACAGGCTCCTGACTAGTTTGATGCTTCTTCTAATAGGTCTTCTGAAGCCTTATTTAGGATTATTTAAGTGTTGATGTACAGGGAGCAAAAGAAAGTCATTCCATGGCACCTAAAAGGAGCTGATCCTCCTTCTCATGCAAACAGGACAGGTATTCTCTCTACTGTTAACCATATGAGCCAACTAACTCCAAAATACCTGTGTATCAACTCCAAACAGGCCATGATTAAGAGGCACAACTGGTTTTATAGCAGTTTTTGTAGCAGAGAGTATGGTAATTTCACATTATATGGGACAGTTACAAAGCAGGGTGGGTAAGAATCAAATCTAGCAAGTGGCATTAATCTGCTTCACACTGAGAGTTTTAAGGGCACAGGATTTCTAGTTTTCTCTCTCAATTAAAAATGAACATTTTTGTACAGCAGGTTAACCCTAACATTTTCTCTTCCCCAATCAATTACAAAGAGAAATGACAGACACATTAAAATGCAAATGCTGGCTTTGTAACATTTGAGCCTCAGCCTTATCAGCACACTATGGAAAGGCCACAGCTTCACCTGAGGAACAGAGGGCCAGTGAAGAATGCTAAGCCAACTTCTAAACAATGGCCTCCACTGTCAACACCCAGAAATCATTCTCAATTTCAGCTTATAAAAAGGCATTGAAATGAACTCATTTAATTAAAAACTGAGAAAATGAACAGGCAAGGAGTGTGTGGGGAAAAAAACCTTTCCTATGCTTCCAGTAAAGAAGTAATCATCCTAAAATCTTGGTGTATGGAACAGCCAGCACCAACCAGGCTGGCTTTTGTCTATGTGCTTACCACAGAAACACATCCACAGGGAATCTTCTAGGTCTATCTATATTCCAGTTTCTATCCAAGTACTTCAACAGATGATAGGTATTTTGCCTGTTTTCCCTCAGAAATCTCTAGCCAAATACCTTGTCCTAAGTGAATTAACTGCCAGGTGTTCTGAAAGAAATTGAATCAGATTCTGCTAAAGAAAGAAAATAAAAGGAAGAGGCAGGGAAGGGAGGGGAAAAAAAGAGGCAGGGAAGGGAGGGGAAAAAAAGAGGCAGGGAAGGGAGGGGAAAAAAAGAGGCAGGGAAGGGAAAGAACCTACTATCTGAAAGCTCTACTTCTACTGTGAAAGTGTTGTGAAAGTGTTTCTTCCTTCAGTTGTTCACAGACACAGTTATCTGTAGCTGTTCACAGGAGGTAGTTGTGTAGGCAGAAGCAAAGGCTTAAGATTTTGATCTCATTTAAAACAAGTTTTTCAGTTTAACATGGGAGAATTGAATGCATCCATGAAAAAAAAAGCTGAAAGCCAGCTTAGGGCTTATCACAGAATCACAGACTGTTAGGAGCTGGAAGAGACCTCTAAAAGATCATCTAGTCCAACCCCCCTGCCACAGCACAGACCAGGTCACACAGAAATATGTCCAGACAGGCTTTGAATCTCTGCAGAGGAGACTCCACAACCTCTCTGGGCAGTCTGTGCCAGTGCTCTGGCACCTCAACTGGGAAAACATTTTTCCTTGTATTCACACAGAACCTCCTGTGCTTTAGCTTACAGCCATTGCCTCTTGTCATGTCAGTGGGCTCCACTGAGAAGAGCCTGACCCCATCCTCCTGACACCCACCCTGCACATATTTAAAAGCATAGATGAGGTCACCCCTTAGTCTCCTCTTCTCCAAGCTAAAGAGCCCCAGCTCCCTCAGCCTTTCCTCATCAGGAAGATGTTCCAGCCCCTTCAGCATCTTGGTGGCTCTGGGCTAGACTCTTTCCAGCAGTTCCCTATCCTTCTTCAACTGAGGGGCCCAGAACTGGGCACAAGATTCCAGATGTGGCCTCCCCAGAGTAGAGTAAAGAGGAAGAAGAACCTCTCTTGACCTACTAGCCACACCCTTTCTAACCCACCCCAGAATCCCATTAGCCCTCTTGGCCACAAGAGCACACTGCTGGCTCATGCTCACCCTTCCATCCACCAGGAGCCCCAGATCCTTTTCCCCTTCACTGCTCTCCAACAGCTCAGTCCCCAACCTATACTGATACAATTATGCCTTTTCTCCACCAAAAGCTAACAGTGGAAATACAAATTACAACACACTTAAGTATATCCAAAACATGTGGCCATTTAAAAGGTGAGTGGGAAAGACTGGTTTAAACCTCAACAGTTTGCAGCATGTTTTTGGATACCATGCTTGGTTTTGTTACCATCAAGAACAAAACCTGATCTATCCTAAATTTCTGTTCTGGCCTCAGGGGAGCTGCCTGTGATGCCAGGGACATTCCCATGTAGTGGAGATACACATTCCATTATAAACAACTCTAAAGTAATGACAGATCCATTTGGAGACAGGTTCTTGGGAGAAATGTTACTGAAGCAGCACTTTATGGATGCTGATTAGCTCTGGATTCTAATTTTGTGAGTTTTCTCCAAAGAGCAGGCAGGTGAGGGCAGTAATCACAAAGCTACTTCTAGCTACCCCTAAAATTCACCTTTATTGTTGATGTCCTGCACAGCACACAGAGCAAGGGGACAGGTTCTTTCTCTAGTATGCCTCCTGACAGTGTTTCTCTTGTCCTTGACCACTAATCCCCACATGTCTTATGTTCTTTGTTTGTCTCTTCCCTTAGTCTCATTACACACCCAAGAATTGCTGGACACCACTGGGGGTCTAGCTGCAAGAATTTTCTCTCAAGCCCCAGTATCAGACTAAAGAAGGTTGCCAGTGTCACACAACAAGAGTTGTTTTACAAACAAGAAGCAGCTTGCCAGTGTCAAACAACAAGAGTTGTTTTACAGCATGATAAATCAGTTCTATGGCCAAGTGACAGCACTAGTTAAATGTCAACATACTGTGCTTTACTGCCATTATTTCAGCAGGCAGAACAGGGACAAAAAGAGCAATACTGAATAAAGCTGTAACTAAGCAGATGGAATCAAAATACTGAAGAGTTTACAGAGGAATAAAAGGCTATCTTCTGTTAGCAATCTTCTGCAAAGCTCCCACCAAGCAGCAAGGCATGGCATGTGCATGATTTACATTGCAGGGATACAGACATTCCAGTCTTAATTAACTGTGGTTAGTGCACTCTTGACAAGCACAGAACATCAAATATTTTCCTCTGTTTGAAATGCTCTTTGCTGTGTATCATGTACCAGCACCAAGTTCAGAATGTCCAAGTTTCCAGTGCTTGCATTTCAAATACACTAGGTCTAGATTCCTCCATAAATCACACTGTGCCCTCAAGGTCTCTGAGACACACAGGAAAGTAGGGAGTGGTGGCTATCATTCTTTCTAATACTATATTACTGATCAACTACATGGAAAGCTATCTTCAGACCTTCTAGCAGCCTTTCAGTACCTAAAGGGGGATTACAAGATCGAGGGAGAGACTTTTCAGCTGCTCAGATTGCAACAGGACTAGGGGGAATGGACATAAGCTGAAGGAGGGGAGATTTAGGTTGGATATTAGGAGGAAGTTCTTCACTGTTAAGTTGGTGAGACAGTGGAACAGGTTGCCCAGAGAGGCTGTGGCTGCCCCATCCCTGGCAGTGTTCAAGGCCAGGCTGCAAGTGGTCCTGAGCAACCTGGTCTAGTGTGTGGCATCCCTGCCCATTGCAACTAGATGATCATAGAATCATAGAATCGTCAGAGTTGGAAAGGACCTCAAAGATCATCTAGTTCCAACCCCCCTGCCTGCCAGGGACACCATCCACTAGATCAGGTTGCCCAGGGCCCCAGCAAGCCTTGTCTTAAAAGCTTCCAGGGATGAGGCTTCCACAACCTCTCTGGGCAACCTGTTCCACTGTCTCACCAACTTAACAGTGAAGAACTTCCTCCTAATATCCAACCTAAATCTCCCCTCCTCTAGCTTACACCCATTTCCCCTGGTTCTATCACTGCCTGACCTCCTAGAAAGTCCCTCCCCAGCTTTCTTGTAGGCCCCCTTCAGATACTGGAAGGCTACAAGAAGGTCTCCTCAGAGCCTTCTCCTCTGCAGACTGAACAACCCCAACTCTCTCACTCTGCCCTCATAGCAGAGGTGCTCCAGTCCTCTGAGCATTCTCCTGGCCCTTCTCTAGACTCGCTCCAGCACCTCCATATCCCTCTTGGAATAGGGGCTTTAAGTTCATAGGATCTTTAAGGTCCTTAATAGATCTTTTAAGATCCCTTCCAACCTGGGCCATACTATGATTCTGTGATCTTTATAAAGTTGACATAGAAAACCCAAGCCCTGACTGACCAATGTGAGCAGTCATGTAAACTGTCGTGCAGAGCTTTCCGCAGCACTGAGTCCTTGTCGTAGATGCCCCAGGTGGCCTGTAGTACTGAATCCAGCAGGCAGTCCCCTGCAGTCCGATTCCAAAGTGCATACAATCTGCTGTCCAAGCGTGTCCCCAGTTCCAGAGACCAGTTAATGATGGGAGATTCCTCTTCTAGCTCTGCAACATGACAAGAAGCTCTTTTAAAACCTCTAGCCACTCGAAGTTTCAGAGAATCTGAACAGCACAGCAGTGGCATCATCTCAACAGTTTGCTACTCAGTGACATGAATAAAGCTGAGTTTTCCTTCATACAACACAAATTAGGTGAACTATGGCTAAAGGCATTCCTTGGGCAAAATAATGTCAAGAAAAGAAGAAAAACCAAAGCATAACCTTGAAGAAAATCTCACATCATTTGAAGAATTCTTACTGAAGAAGAATCTGTTGAGTTTTTTTTAAAGAGCTTGTGACTTAAAACTGTAAAGCTTTAAAGATCTTTAAAATCCCCTAGTTACACTACAAACATGTTTTCCACAGACTCCATTCTCTCTGCCCCCCTAAACAGGCTGTAAATGTTAAAATAATTTCATGGTGAAGATTAAAAACATCAAATCTATATTTAAAACAAATTCAGACAATACAGCCACATATACATACACCCAAAATGCACTTTTCTTTTTAATCACTAGAATGTTCTCTAATGAAAAGCAAGGAGATATTCTAGTCATTCTCAGAGCATTTACCTTTCTGAACATCTCTGTCAAGTACTTCATCAAATAACTTTTCTTGGACTGTGGGTGGTAAGTCTTCAATATCTGGCAAAATAGGAAGCAAACAAACTCAATGTTATTGGAAAAGAGACATATTAGCAGCTGAGGCTCAGGAGAACTTCCACAAGAGCTTTCATCCTATCATCCCTAATCTTTGCCCTATCATCTCTCTTCTAGAAAGCTGCTACTGTTTTAAAACCTGTCATTTGTGACCATAGCCTTCAAAGACACTGAAATAAGAGACATACCTCAGACTGACTGTCATAACTTTTATGCAGAACACCACCACAGCATGTGGAGAGTAAGAATTGGTTCCTCTGAAGACTTAAGTGAAGTAGAGAACCACTTTAAGGTGGAACAGAAAGAGCAAAACTCTTCTGTGAGTCCTGTACCATTCTAAAGCACAAATATCTGCTACAAGTATCTTGCACTTTCCTTAGGACACACTTTGCTTTCATTTTCACATGTCTAAAGAGGACACCAGATGTTCACTTTACAGGAACAACATATGGGCTGAAGTATGCAAAGACTGAATATTAACAAGCAAATTCAACTACTAGCTCTGACCTCAGCTATTAAAACTTAACAAAGAAAACCTCCACGCAGACACCATCACCACTATCATCATCAGAAAGTCAAAGTACACATCCAAGCCAAACAATTCTCAACTAAATGACAACAACAACCAACCTTCCATCAGTAAGAAGAATTTTGTAACTACCTGCAGGTAGTGTAAATGTTACAAGGTCAGTGAGAAAATAGCAAGCAAAGTCTCCCTTCCGTTGATGAAGAGATGCAGCAATTTCACGACGAATTTGTTCTGTGACCTCTGGACACACCATGGCAGGAATGCACTTTGCTGCATGCTGGGATACCTGCAACACAGCACAGTTACTGCACTCACTATCATTTCTAGTGCAGTACAAAGATTTAGGAGTGATAGTGACCAGCAGGCAGTACTTTGTTAGCAAATCATGCAACAGAAATATCAACATTGGTACCCTGAAAGATTAAATGTTTATGGACCCTCAAAGAATGTCTCATTTGTCACCTAGCTGATAACATAAAGCTGGCTAAAAACCTCTTTAAATCCAAGTGGTGAATTAACAGTTGATCACTTCCAGCAGGAAAAGGAAATAATAATTAAACAAAAAAGATAAGAGCTAGATAACAAGAAGAAACATACCTCAAATCTTACACATGAGCCCAGGCTACACTTAAAGAACTTCATTACCACAGCACAAGGCAGTTTCCTACACAGAATCTTCCTAAGAATTATTAAGCTAAGATACTTGGGTTTCTCCAAATTCTAATCAACACTGGCAGCAGGAATAAAACAGGGCAAATGACATAGGGATGACACTGGATATACAGATATATACAAACTTTTAAGACACACATTTTCACTAGTCAATATCCTAGCAAAGGAAAGTATCTGTATCTCAACACTACTGGTGTGTTGAGCAAGTACTCCTAGAAAGTGAAACAAAACCAAGCAGAAGAATCTATATTTCAGCAAATTAACTTGGTTTTAAACCTAAGTCCATCCACTCAGACAGCTATGTAAGCAGCATAAAACTACTGATACCAGCCATATCCAAATAGGTACTCTTCTCAAGGCTTTAGCTCCATTTGTCTTGCTTCATCTGCTCTTTCTAATCACTCAACCCTATACAGGCCATCATCTTTATGTACTTCACAGGAACACACAGTCTCAGAACTGCACTAAGCATCAAAAGAGGGAAGGAAGCAGAATAAAAATTTGGCTCTGACCAGATGAAGAACCAGAAGTCTGAGATTAAGAAAACAGACAAAAGGACAAAAAAAAAAAGACAACAAATCATTTATAGGTTTAGTAAGAGGGCAAAGAAAAGATGAAGGAGGGCAAAAGATGATCACCAGAAGTGAGGTGGACCGTACAGAGATATATGAGGAAATGGAACATGCAAGAGCAAAGAGACCACAGTAAGGAACCAACCAGTCCATAAAATGGATTAAGAGTGGAAAAAATGCAGTAATTCTGCAAAGCAAGAAGTTAGCTTCTCTCTACAAGAGAGGCTCCCAGGGAAGAGACCACACAGACCTATTCATTAACAAAACTCAGACAAAAACTACGCTGTCATTGATCTCAGTGTTTTGCTTTCAGGGTATTTCCTCTCCCCCACCCAAAGCACAGGAAGCCTCACAATAGCTCACTTCCACCAGCAGTAAGGTCAGAACAGGAGCCAAGAGTGCTCATTAATGAGAAAACTGAACATCCTCAAGACCACCACATACATGCAGTCTTAAAGCAAACTTGCTTGAGGAGAACATCAGAGGCACAAAGCAACAATTCACGTATTCTAACAATATTAGCCTCTAGCAGCAAATAAAGTTACATGCCACTGCCAGCAAACAATGGCAGTTACATAAGGCTCCTATTCAATGTACCCAAGGGCCAAAGTCACTCACCTCTGTGAGCAGAATTGCTAGCATGTCTTGCCTCTGAAAGCGGATGGCCAGATGCACCAGCGTGTAGCCGACGTCAAACGCAGACGGGCGGTTGAGCAGGCGTACTTCATCGGCAGTAAGCTGGCGAGCAATATCTCCTCCTGATGACTTGTAAGCTTCAACAGCAGCTAAATCACCTTCTACAACTCCTGAAGGAAAAAGAAAAACCAAAACAAACAACAAACCAAATTCATTTTAGCTAGTGAATGAGCCATTCTAGATCAAGCTACCTTACTGAGCAGTTTGTTCTGATACCAATCTAATATCAAACACCAACTCTGTAACAGAAACATGCACATTTCTATTTCTTTTTTAAATAGATGACTACAAAATACTTACTTACCTCATCTGCTAGACCATCTCCACTATCCAAACTAGTTGGGAGATATAGCAGACCAAAAGCCAGCACTGAAGTGGTGCTGAAGACCCTGGATGAAATCCTGAGCATGACATACGCCCTAGTGTTTCCTTTGATCAGCAGTACTGTGGGAAAGTCATCTCTTCACAATATAGAGCTTAGTTTATTGTTACACCTTTCCTTTTAACTTATCTTAAAAACAAACCACTAGATCTAAGAAACAGAGCTGGTAAAAAGTTTTTGGATCCCCCCCCTATCTAAGAAATAGAGCTAGTAAAAGGTTTTTGGATTTCCACCCCCCCTCCCCAAATACGGTTTAAATTGGCTACTCATAGCTTGGACAGGTGTAGTCTTTACAGGGTAAAAAACTGGCTGGATGGTAGAGCCCAGAGAGTTGTGGTGAATGGAGTTAAATCTAGTTGGCAATGGGTCATGGACTCAGTATTTGGGACAATTCGCAGTATCTTTATCAGTGATCTGGATGAGGGGATCAAGTGCACCCTCGGTAAGTTCACAGATGACATCAAGTTGGGTGGAAGTGTTGATCTGCTGGAGGGTAAGGAGGCTCTGCAGAGGGATCTACACAGACTGGATTGATGTGCCAAGGCCAGTGGGATGAGGTTCAACAAAGCCAAGTACCAGGTCCTGCATTTGGGTCTTAAGAACTCCATGCAATGCTATTGGCTTGAGGCAGAGTGGCTGGAAAGCTGCCTGCTGGAAAAGGACCTGGGGATGTTGGTTGACGGCAGCTGAAGATGAGCCAGCAATGTGCCCAGGTGGCCTAGAAGGCCAACAGCATCCTGGCCTGGATCAGCACTACTGTGGCCAGCAAGACTAAGGCAGTGATTGTCCTCCTGTACTGGGCACTGGTGAGGCCACACCTGAAATACTGGCTTCAGTTTTGGGCTCCTCACTCCAAGAAGGACACTGAGGTACTGGAATGTGTCCAAAGAAGGGCAACAAAGCTGGGGAAGGGTTTGGAACCTCTCCAGAGAAGAGACTCCACAACCTCTCTGGGCAGCCTGGGCCAGGGCTCTGGCATCCTCACAGCAACCAAGTTTTTCCCTCCTGTTCAGATGGAACCTCCTGGGTTCCAGTTTGTGCCCAGTGCCCCTTGGCCTTTCCCTAGGCACCACTGAAAAGTGCCTGGCCCCATCCTCTTGAAACTCACTCTTTAGATACTGATAAGCATCAATATTCTGCAACTCAATTTACCCACCATGACTGAAAAACTGATCAGAAGGGAAAGAGGTTAAGTCTTAATCAGAGTACTCACTCACTCCTGTTCAGGACTAAGATTCAAACAACAGACCAGGATAAAAAAAAAAAGCCCACCCACATAGACAGACACAAAAAAACCACCAGTAAAAATAAAAACTGAAAAACACCCACCCACCCACTCAAAAAAGACTCACAACAAACTGAACTGCATACTACCAGAGAAGCACATTAACTGCTGGGTTGCTGGTTAATCCAGGATTTAGGAAACATTCTTAGCTCAGCCAAAAAGTCTGTCGTTTTCAATACTGAGATTACAAAGCTTTCAGAAGAAAAGCAGGGGGGGAAATGGATTATCAGTGCAAGACATTTCTCTACAGAGCTATCAGCTCTGCTTAGTAAGCCTCTACAGATAAAAGATTATTCAACAGTAGTCTTAAAGCAGAGACATTCCACAATACAAGCTCAGATGCAAATTTCAGTCATACATCTACCTACTCTTCAAGGACTCCAGAGTTCTAATAGGCCAGGGCAGAAAGAAAACAATATAGGATGACAACTTCTTTGTTTTCTGATGTATGTTTCTGGTCTGCATGTACAGAAGACATTTCCCTTCCACTCCAGCATACCTGTCTCACTGTGTCTGCCTGTGTATTTACCTCAGATGGGTTAAAGAATTAGTTAGACAAGAGTTACTTCTCTCCAACTATAGTTGTAGTTCCCTAAGAATGAGAAATTTCTTGATGAAAAGAATCTTTTCTTTTAAAGAAAGGAGCTGCTACTGCTGGAGAAAAGTTAAGTGAAGGGAAGTGAACACTGAAAATTCATTGGGTTTTAAGATGTTCTCCAAAACACACATGAAAGGAATGCAATATGGGATGTGACCAACAGCACTGTGCTCTGGTCTCAACATTTCCACTTCTGGGTGGAATTAAAACATACCAAAGCATAAACTCCAGCTTTGTCAAGATGTGCTGTATTCCATAACAATGCCAAGTGTAGCACCTTATTTCCATGCACACTGATAAGGCACTACCAAGGCTGCCTGTGATATGATTCCAACCAGATGCAGCAAGCCAACTTATTGGGGTTTGGGTTCTATTTTTGTAGTTACTCATGTATACCTAGATACCAAAGGCAGATCACCTCTCATGACCTGCCCTCTTCAAACAAAATATACTACAGCTTTGGCACAAGACCATCTATTAGCAAACATCCAAGAATCCACTGAAAAAGAAGAATCTCAATGGGAAGAGCAGATTCTCTGCTACCTCATGACACCCTTATTTTTTTATTCTTCACTTAGGAAAGACATCTTGTGAAAGACTGATAGCTACTTCATACCCTTGGATATTCTGACCACTTCTATTGATGTGGAAAGATTCCAGTTGCAATATATCTGCACCTTCCACCACATCACACAAGGGCAAAACATACCAAAGATCACCCAGGACTGGTAGGTAGCAATCTCTGACAATCCAAGCACAGCAGACTAGTATCACAATTCAAACAAACATCCCTAATGTCATCAATGACAGATGATCAGACCCAAAACCATTCTAAGAGTTCTAGCTGGCCCTAGCACAGCCTTAAATCAGTGCTGGGTCAATTAATATTTGTCATTATTCTTTTAAGCACCCACTCACAGCTGCTAAGGCATTATTATCATCCCACTCTTAACCAAACCTCAGCAACAACTGAGGTCTAAGACTGATGCTGAGAAGTAGTCATGTGAGGTTTGGCAATGCCTTCAAGCACTAACTACCCCAAGCTGCAGTAAGGAGCCAAAGCAGTGACATGTGCTGCACACAGCACTGCCAGTTCCTGCCCTTTATTCCCACATCTTGCTATGCTTCACATTCCTAAGAGCCAAATGTCCTAGAATTAATCACTAAAATTGGTATATAAGCTGTCATTTAAATTAAAAGTACATTTCATAGAATCATTAAGGTTGAAAAAGACCCTTAAGATCATAGGGTTAAGCCAGCACTGCCAAGTCACCACTAAACCATGTCCCTAAGCATCACAGCTGCATGTTTTTTAACCATTTCCAGGGATGGTGACTCCACCACTGCCCTGGGCAGCCTGGGCCAATGCCTAACCACTCTGTCAGTGAAGACATTTTTCCTCATCTGCAACCTGAACCTCCCCTGGCACAACTTGAAGCCATTTCCTCTCATCCTGTCACTTGTTATGTGGAAGAAAAGACCAACCCCCACCTCATTCCAACCTCCTTTTGGGTACTTGGAGAGCATGAGAAGGTCTCCCTTGAGCCTCCTCTGGACTAACCAACCCCAGTTCCTTCAGCTGCTCCTCACAACACTTGTGCTCTAAACCCTTCACCAGCTTTGTAGCCCTTCTTTGGGCACACCCCAGCACCTCAATGTCCTTCTTGTAGAGTACTGGGTTCAGTTCTAGGCCCCTCCCTAAGTATGACCTAAGTGCAGAGTACAGGAGGACAAACACTTCCCTAGTCCTGCTGGCCACTTTCTAAACCTCATTAATGAAGCTGAAACTAAAGATGAAAATAGATAATGATATAAAGATATATTGAGATATATCTCCTCAGCACAAGGAAGTTGTGGACCTGTTAGAGCAGGTCCAGAGCAGGGCCACAGAGATGTTCAGAGGACTGAAGCACCTCCTCTATGAGGAAAGGCTGAGAGAGTTGGGATTGTTCAGCCTGGAGAAGAGAAGGCTTCAAGGGGACCTTACAGAAGCTTTCCAGTACATAAAGGGGGCCTATAGATGGGGAGGAGACTCTTAACACAAGATCTTAGGAAAAAATTCATTACCCTGATGGTAGTGAGACACTGGAACAGGTTGCCCAGAGAGCTTGTGGCTGCCCCAACCCTGGCTGTGTTCAAGTCCAGGCTGGATGTGGCCCTGGACAACCTGGTCTAGTGGATGGCATCCCAGCCCATGGCAGGGGAGTTGGAGCTAGATGATCTCTAAGGTCTCTTTCAACCCAAACCATCCTATGAATATACATCAAAACCAGCAAAGTGTGTCTGATTTCTAGGCTTGTTTTAAAAATGGTGACTTTAAATGTGTTGTAGGTACAGAGCTGGCAATACTTTAGAAGTGAAGAACAATGTTAACATGCCAAATGACACTTCAAACAGCCACAGTACATGGAAGGAATGGTGATGTCACCACATGCATGCATCATGTCTCGTTGATCATCCTCTACTCCTTAATCCAAAAGGCCAAGTGACTACAGGGTGGGAAGGGGAAAGGTCAGAGGTAGAGGGGGAGTATTAGGACCTTTTTAGATCAAGTCCAGAGAAACTCACTCCTGGATGCAGTTTTGTAAAGGAATCACACAAAATCAAACCATACAGAGCTCACTCTGCATCATTTCTTGCACAGAGCTCATTACAAGTCTGCTCCCTTACAAGAAGCTTCCTTTTGCAAACTCTTCTAACAGCTGGTATTAAATTGCATGGAAATACTGTGACCCAAGTACCCAAAGCATCACTACTGCAGGGCCTATATTCCATGGTCATTGTAAACCCCTTTGGCCCCTCCTAGCATGGCAAGGAGAATCCAAATTTCTCTTCACTCATTCTACCAAATACCTACTTCTTTTCAGCCACTTTGAAAAAGAAGAGGGAAAAATGCCTGGCAGCTCATCAGGTGCCAGTCTGCTGACAGTGCCAGTCACTACAATCCAAGGCTGCAGTGAACACTGAGCAAAAATAAGAGTAATAACAGGCAGATTGCCAGAAATCTGATCTAGAAGACACAAATCTTGCCCCAAAACTCTGTTTGCAATTCCTAAATTCAGTACCACCATTCCAAAATAAGGTCTCACTATGCTTTTTTGGACAACAGGAGGCATATTCCTACAATAGCTTTGATTTCTGTCAGATGAATGAGAGCCTCCAATTCATTAAGTCTATTTAAATAAAGCTTAACAAAACACTATTTACCAGAAACATTACAGAAATATTTACTGATGTTGTTAATTCACTACATTTCAAAGCACACAAGTGCCTGATTACTTCCACAAGCAGCCTCTGCATCGTGTTCTGATACAGTTAGATCCCTCCCCACTGACACCCACTGCATTCCTCAGACTCCTCAAATGTCAAAAGGAAGAGTGACATTTGCCTTAAGACTGGTCATACAGCACCCAGGAGTAATCCAGCAGCTAGACCTCTGGTGAGGGCACAGCTCTGATCAGCTACAAGGGCTACACAACTGCAAACCAATCCTTATGACCCAGTGGCTACTTCTGATGCACAGCCAGAACTACTTGCCTTCAAAGTGAACTCCAGAGATGCTAGTTTGATGCTGTAACTGAAGACATCAGTTTGTGTGTGCTCCCATGACAAACTTTTGCTTGCCTTAAACTTGACAACAGTCTGACATCCTAAGTAACTGGACAGAATGCCAAGTGCTGCATCCAAGCCATGAGGAAACACAAGGACAGTCAGTATTTTGCATTTACTGGTTCAGTTGTGTTCCTATTTGCTATTCTGGCATTTTCTCATACTTGAATAATCTTCACAGCACCAGAAGCCAAGCTTTTTTCTTTTCCTAGTAAAGGCTTGACTCTTTACAGATAGCACAGCTCAGGAATATGCAATCTCAGCAGGCATGAGAAGATATATGATAGAGATGAAGAAGGCTATTTAAAAAGACAAAAATTAAAAAGATATTAATCACCCAGTAATTATTTGGACCATCTTGATCCTACATTTTGCCTGCTACAACTATCTTCTTTAGTAGGCACCAATACTACCTTTGTTCATACTAAAAACACCCCTCATAGTTAGCCTACTTGCTAAAACTAGGATAAAATTAACTTAGTTTGCTAAAACCAAACTCCTTCAGCTAAAGTGCTATCAAGTTTACCCTTTAGAACATATGGGTTTAGTGCAGTTAAGTAAACTTGGAAAATACACAAGAGCTTACAAGTGTATCTAGAAACCTAAATGCTGCTTGCCTGCCTACACAGTCCCAATGACTTCAGAACAGCCTGATGTGCAAGTTTCCAGAGAAAATACAACAGCAGCAGCCTTTATTTACCCCCTGTTTGTCTGATAGTTCTGGAGGGTACTGGTTAACCAACTTGCAAATGAAATAGGGAAATTCTTTCTAACAGGCTGTTGCAGTTCTGCTCTTTATTGATGGAGCAGCAGAGAGGTTGGGGGAGACAGAACTGGGCAGCAGCACTGCCTCTGAGGGTTAGGAACCTCAAACACCAGAAAAGCATCAAAGGCACATACACAGTTTGGCATATGCTACAGGGCAGGCACTCTAAGTCTTTGAATAGGTTGAATGGGATTAAGTTGAAGTGAAACAAGCAAAACCAAAGAGTTTTAACTTCAATAATCTACCTGGTAAATACAATTTCTTTTGCTAAATTAATGGAGGAGTGTAATGATGCCTCTGTCTAGATGAAATCTATAAAGAACAACCCAAAGAGGTGAGATTTCTTTGATTCAAGGAGGTAGCAGTGCTACAATAAACAATGTTTTCTCACATTTGAGTACACTACAAAAGGAAACACTTCACCTTAAGGAGGTCATTGTGCATCATATGTGGGACAATTGTAATCAATGTCACTAGTCCTTGAACTGCTTGGTAACAGAAGGCAAATTGCTCAAATAATAAAGTGATGCATTTTGAAAATCAGAAATAGAGGCAGATCCCTCTGCAACACACTGACCAGGCCAGAAACACACTGACCAGGCCAGAAACACACTGACCAGGCCAGAAACACTGAGCCCTGTGCTGCTTCTCTGCTGTTACAGATACAGCTGCAAGTAGCCTACATCATATCCTTGCTCTCATTTACTCATCCACAGACCAAGCCTAGGATTGGTTTAAGTGCCAAGGTGGCCTTCCAGCAAGTGAGGGGCTGATCAACTGACCCATGAAATCCTAATTCTGATGCTTGTTAAAAATCTTACTGCTCCTCCAGCTCAGAGAGTGCTGAGGACCTGTGGTTTGACCACACAAGCTGTAGGATTCCCTGGAGCTCAGCCCTCATCCTCTTCCAACTATCTACCAGGGGTGAATTAAGGGGCCATAAAGAAAGTTTTATTATCAATAACTACCCTACTATTCCAGCATTCTGAGCACCACAAAAATTCAGTCTGAGAATAATTGCTCCTGTTAAGAGAACTCCTTTGCAACCAAATAAGACACATCAATAAATACAACCCAGCCCGATTGTCTGAAAAAAACCCAAACACACAAAACACCCAAAACCTTTATGGGCCTAATCACACCCTTCTGTTCATTCTCTTTCTTCCTCTCCAGGACCTCCCTTGTTACTATTAGCCCACAATAGCAGATCACCCTCTAGGTAATGACAGCTGGAGATAGAACCTTCTGTATGCTACATTTTTAAGATTCTTCCAAGCCCAGCAACTTGCATCAGCTTAAAAATAAGTAAAGAACTTCCAAGAAGAAATATCCCTTAAACCTGAAGCCATGCAGTGCATGACAGCATGATTATCACCTATTTTCTTTCCATGCAAACAGCTCTTATCACTACATACAGTCCATGTAGTATGTTTCTAACATGCCATTACAGCACAAAGCAGCAAGAACTTCTGGGAGTCAGAGGTATCCATGCCCCTTGTGGCAGACCAGTTGCTTGGAGGGTTGAAAAAAAATCAACAATGATATTAAAGTTAATCCTCAGTGCTTCCAGGGCAAATTTAAATAACTATTTTTACTCTATTTACTTGATCATTTATTCAATTATTTGTAGCATAAAGTATCATTGAGCATGGAAAAAAGTAAGTCAAGAGAACAAAACAAAAGTGTGTTTCAGGAGTTCAGATTTTCAGCCAAGGAATAAGGCATGCAGGGTTTTACCTACTCTGAAACACACACACACACACTAATGTGAAGTGTGTTATGCTAAAAGGTATGAGTGGGACACAAGACAACAACACAACAAGAGTTCTTTACCCAGCTGAAAGCTGTCAGCTTACATCATTGTTACCAGACACAGCAGCCAAGCATGTCAAGTCATGCTTCCCAGCATCACAAAGGAACAGGGGAAGGAGGCCAGGCTGCACAGCTCACACCAGGGACTCTTTCCCAACCATGCCAACAGGCACTGTTTGCCATATTTAGCCAAGGCCAGGGTGGCAGTTAATCACCTGTCAGTGACTAATTCATGCTGTGCTTCCCCAAACAGCTCAAGCTAGCCTGAGCTGACACCTGCATGACCTTTGCCCGACTCCAGCACCTTGTTCCCACCCATCAACTTCTCATGCCTGCCCTTCAGCATGAACAGCCCCATCCAGGTTTACCTGTACCATGGATGTAATGAGGAAACCAGTCTGGCTTTACTAAAACAGCAAAACCAACAAGCAAAATTACCACCAAACCCCCCACACAAGTCTATCTCCTAATAAAGCTTATCAAGCTTCATTTTTAGCAAGCATTTGAGTTTTCAGATGCACTTCACTGTACACTGGCACACAAACATGCCAGGAGGACAGAAACAAGCAGCTCAGAGGACTCCTGTGGGTGGCTGTGCCAGCTGGAAGCACCTTGGTATATCAGTCCCCCTCAAGCTGTCTTTGTTGTTAGTGAAAAGCCACATGCTCTGCAAGACACAGAACAGGAGGTGGTCTCCAACTCTCCAGTAGCTGCTGGGCAATCTGGGACACTGCTCAAGCAGTTTCATACTTGTATCTGGCCAGGACACTCTCCTTTCCCACAGGGTTTCTGAATGCCTGGGTAACACATTTCAGAAAGCACTATTTCAGAAAACTGAAGGGAGAAGAGTAAGGAACACTAGGAATGAACTAACAGTCCCTTTAAGGATGCCCTGCAAAACAAGACTCATTACAGATTGCTCTAGATTTTCTGGATTTAGGAAACATACTCCTTGATACTTGTTTCACACAGCTAAGAAGAATGTGTGTCTACTTGGTTTCAGAGCCACCAACCTAGCAGGGCAAGTCAAGCCTGTGACAAATTGTGGCCAACAGGTTGAGGAAGGTGATTTGGCTACACTGGGGAGACCTCACCTGCAGTGCTGTGCCCAGCTCTGGAGTCCTCAGCACAGCAGAGACATGGAGCTGTTGGGAGTGGGTCCAGAGAGGGTCACAAAAATGTTCTGAGGGCAAGAAGCCCTCTGCTATGAGGACAGGCTGCAAGAGATGGGCTTGTCCAGGCTGGAGAAGAGAAGGCTCCAGGGAGACCTTCTTGCTGCCCTTCATTACTTAAAGGAGCCAGTAAGAGAAAAGATGGGGACAGGGTTGGTTTTTTTTTTAGCAGGGCCTGTTGGGACAGGACAAGGGGTGATGGTTTGAAACTGAAAGAAGGACATTTAGACTAGATAGAAGGAAGAAGATTTTTACACTGAGGGTGGTGAAACACTGGCACAGGTTGCCCAGAGAGGTGGCAGAGGTTCCATTCCTGGAAACATTCTAGGTCAGGTTGTTTGGGGCTCTGAGCAACCTGATCTAGTTGGAGATGTCCCTGCTGACTGCAGGGGGGTTGGACTAGATGACCTTGAAAGGTCCCTTTCCAATCTAAACCATTCTATGACAGCAGCTACCTTACTGACCTGAACTGAAAGAGCATATTCTCTTGCAGCATTTAATAAGCAGGGTTGCAGGAGAAAGGAAACTGAGAAGAATTGCAATTTACTTTTAGTCTGTGGGCTAAAGTTCAAGCTCAGAAGTGAACATACAACCCAAGGAACCCCAGCAGTGCTCTGCAGCAAACACACTCTCCTAGCACCACTGCAAAACCCAGCCCTGAAGTACCAGGAGAGGGGAAGATTCAGCAAGTTCTGAAGTGTAAGCCCCAAGCAAACTGAGAATCCTCCAAAGGTTTTATAGTCATGACCATCCTCATCCATTTGTACCACTTAAACCCACAGCCAGCTATCAGCAGCTTCACCAGGCCCCACAGCAGCACTGCTGCCCTTACACATCAGATTCCCCAAGTCCCACAGGCCACCAAACCTTTCCTACAGTCTCTTTGGCACAGATGCAATGGAGCTTAATCTGAAACACACATTAGCTTCCCTCACTCAAGAAATAAGAGTCACCTTGGACTTCACATTAACCTTGTACTAGGCCAGTACAGTAGAAAGCTCTGGTGTCCTTCCAGAAGCCATTTGTAATTTCTCATTGTAATTCAAACTGGCAGCTGTAGCAAGTCACAGAGTCATGGCTGTTGAGTAACATGTTCTGCTTTGTTTTTAATACATTTTAACCAAATGAATCAGTTCTAAAAATCTGATCATTCTGAGGAAAAAAAAATAATCATTTAACAGATCCATCCAGCACTGCAAAATCCAAGTCAGTGACAAAACCAACATTCAAGTACACTTGCAGAGTTTGAAAGGGGGAATATACCACTGAGCCTTCTGATTTGGAAGGAATACTCTCCATCAAGGAACCTACTCATGCTGAAGAGAAAGAGCTGCACTCATCAGGCTTTGTACAACCTAGATTTGCAAGGACTAGAAGTCTGGATGGCATGTTTATTTACTAAGGTGGGGAGAGCATTAAGGGAGGGCTTCACCAAAACAAGAAAAATAACAGGGCTATTTTTCTAAATCCACACAAGACAGATCTATCTTCATGTCTCAGCTAAAAGCAACAGATGTGGAAAAGCAGCCTGACACCTTTTGAGTGAAACTTGACATTAAATTTAGTATCTAGTACAAATAATTTTACACCAGAGCTGAGATGTGAAGAGGGAGTTCAACTAAACAGCTGTCCTAAAGTATCACACATTTGCCTTGGTACCTTCTGAAAGAGAATTTCTTCTAAGAGAAAAAACCAAAACAACCAGTTTGCCAAGAATTGCTTCTACTCCTGTTCCCCTAATCTTTTATTTTAACTCCAAGGAAAGCTACACTTTCACAAAGTACATCCCAAAGTCTGAACTGATCCATCTCTCCCACATAAAACAGCCTCAAAGCAAATGGACCCTCCCCAACTGATGGAGCTTAAACTTTGAGGTGCACAGTCTGAAATTACCAAGTCCTAACAAGCCACTGCCTCTCAGCTGAACTATGCTAACAGGCTACATACCAACTCTTACTCCAGCAGTTTTCATAAACTGACTTGATATTTAAGATGAACTTGTCCTATTTTAGAAGTGTGTTTGGCTAAGGACTGACAAGTGTTCAGCTCAGTTAAAAGTTTACAAGAGCTCCAGCTGGCTGAAACAGAAACTCACTAAGTCACAGAAGCATAGAGCCATTGAGGTTGGAAAAGACCTTCAACATCAAGTCCAACTGTTAACACTGCCAAATTCACCACTAAAACCATGTCTCTAAGTGCCACATATATGCATTTCCAGAACACCTCCAGGGATGGCTACCACACCACATCCCTGGGCAGCCTGTTCCAATGCTTAACCACTCTTTCTGGGAAGTAGTTTTTCCCAATATCCAACCTCAACCTTCCCTGGCACAACCTGAGGCTGTTTCCTCTCATCTTGCCACTTGGGAGAAGAAAGCAACCTCCACCTCACTCCAACCTCCAGTCAACTGGAATGGGAGAGCACAAGAAGGTCTCCCCTGAGCCTCCTGTTCTCAAGACTATACACAACCCCAGTTCCCTCAGCTGCTCCTCAGAAGACTTGTTCTCTAGACCCAAGTCACAGTAACTCAGGCAAAATTGTTCAACTGATAGTTAAATTGCTTTAAATATGTCAGACTAACTCAATAAAACAATGGTGACAGATGTGGCTTTCCTGGTTAAACTGGCATGCCTTTCCAAAATAGATATGCTCTGCAAAACCTTCAGAGACAGCCACAAAAGAATCTATGAAGCTTTCACCAATCTTCTTCAGTTTATCCCTGCTACAAGGAGGATGTGGAAAATGCAAAACTTGTGGTATGCAGAATGAAATTCTGAAAGGAAAGACTGATAATTAACAGCTTTACTTGCTGGGGTTTTTTCACCCTCAAAGACTTAAAGTACAGCAAGTGTTTTAAGTTACAGAAAGGAATCCACAAAATCTTTCAGCAGAACAGAAGTAAAAATAGCACACAACTCCATTTGCATTCTGGCTTCCTCATCAAGATCCCTTTAAGATACCTTCAAACTATTTGCATATTAAAGGAATCAAATCATTATTGCTTACAACATTTCTCTGGTTTGAATTTCCTGTACAATTTGTTCAGTCAAAATAAACACAACCATTCCCAGACAGATTCAACCTGGAAGTGTGAAATATTTTAAGTAACATCAGAATAGTTAACAAAAACACACTTTCCAAAAAGCAGAGGAAAAAAAAACCCTAATATTTAATACAATTGCTATCAGAGTGCAAGATAAGACTCTTTTATGGCACAGGAATGACCTCCAACAATTGATCTTGAGTATTTGATAACTTAGGAAATACCCCATGGAATTTCAATTGCTTCATTTCAGAAGGAAAAAGCACTGTGTGTCTGCCAGCATGTAAGGAGCTGAAGGTACCAGTAAAAAAATGAGGCATCTGCTTTCAAAAGGAATCCAGCTTGTCCATTTATTCATGTGAAACAAAAATCAACTGCAATATTTCTTCCTTCAGAGAAACCAAACTCATGATACCCATAGCCATTTACACCAACCATGAAACAGCTTTGTGAAACATTAAGGAACAGTATGAGACATGCTAGTAGTGCCAGAGTTCCAAATGAAGTGTTTTACTCTAAAAATAGTTGCTTATTTCAAGTGTTTAACCTGCCTGTATGCTAGGGCACAAGAGACCTCCTTCTGGGAAGTTACAGCACAAAAGTTAACTCACAAGGTCAATAACTGAAAAAACCCTGCTCTCACATGTCTCTGTTCTTTAACAGCATGGGGAGAATTATCCAGAATTTCCTTAGGAAAGCACCAAAATACAAAACAAAATGGGTATTGGAATTTTTTTGAAGCAGGCAACTATAAAAATACTTCCAGAAAGCCTGTAAACATTTACACCACAGTATCTGTACTAATGCAACATTATTACTTTCAAGGTCAGTATTACACATGCAGTTTCTTGGAGCTACATATTTTGGTGCTATTTTTAAACATCTGACAAGAGCATCTTGTACTGTTGCAAGCTCTACACTGTTTACAAATACTCCCAAGCTGCAGCTGCTGATTCTCCTTGCAGATCTTACCACAGCAAAAAGAAATGTGATTTTATTTAGCCAGTAATGCCATTTTTCACAGTCCTATATGCATTACACTGTTCTGTAGACTGCCTGGTGTATTTTTTCCACCTTTTGACAGCTACACACAACAACAGGACTTGGCTACAAGGATATCCATTTCCACAAAAGGGCAAAAAAGTCCAAGCACAGTCAGGAAACAAGTCTAACTGTTCAGATGTTGGGTGAACTCTGCATCCTCTCTTAGCAGGTACTACTTCAGGAACATCTACATTTCATTTTGGTTTTAACATTAAAATGCAGAGATGAAAAGAGCCATTTTGAAACCAAATGCCACATTAATGTTTAAATTCTTCACCCTCCCAAAATACCTAACCCCAGGCTTAACAGTATAAAGTAGCAGGAAGCAACTTACCAACACAAGCATTTAGGAACAGCCAGTCAGTCTTTTTCATTCTGTTTTTTATCTGCTTTAATTTTTTGAAGTCAACTTCAAGTTCTTCCTTACTGCCAACAGCTCCAGCCAATTCAATTCTTTGGAAGTCCATTTTCACCTCAGATTCTCTTTTGGTTGTAGGTGGAGATCTTCTTTGGCTATTCCCACTACTACAGCTCCCTCTCCATCGAGCTCTGTCTTGCTCATTTATGATTGAAGAAGCCTCTTCTGTGTCTGCCAGTTCTATTGCTTCTATGTTGTTAGGTCTGGGATGATCACAGACAACACATTTCCTGGCCTTCGCCCAGTTTTCGTATGTACAAACAGAACAAGTCCAGTGCTGAGCCCTTGTGTTTAGTTTATTTCTGTCATTATATTCCTCACATGGATCAACAGAAAAAGGGACTGGTCTTGACCCAGAACCTGAAGATTGAGGGGACTCTGTAGGACTCCTGGTCCTCCGTTGAGACAAGCACTGCGTACACCTTATGGCTCTCGGCCAGTTCAAGTACGTGCACATGTGGCACGACCATTTATTTGCACTTTCCATGCTGTAAGATGATTTAACCCTTGGTCTTGCACTAGAATCTGGACATATCAAAGGACTACTCCCTCCTTCAGTGCTTGTAGGATCCCAGTCTCTACCAATATCACTTGAACCACTCTTGAATGGATCTTCGGTGATAATTGTTCCACTAGGCCTCTGAGCACGACACATGGTACATTTGATTGCAGATGGCCAGTTTTCATAGGTACAATACTCACAAGCCCATTTCATTCCACGCTCTGTCATCGTGCACTTCTTGAAATGAACTGTGTCAGGCAGAAAGCTAAGTAATTAGAAGACAGCATTAGTACACAAGGGTTGCAGAAGAGCTCCGTTGCAAAATCAAGTCAATGAGATTTAAGCCAGTTGATGTCTGCTGCCCCTGACATAAAAAGCAGGTTGGATGAAGGGGTTATCTTTTTTTTCTTGATACTATTAGAACATTGAGGGGGAGTAAAACCAGTATGAAAAGGGTAAGACATGAGCTAACAGCATTTTAAATGGAGAATTCAGCATTTCCTAGTGCAGAAATGCAAACTCGGTCCTGCATTTTGAGGATTTCTTCAATCTGGACAGAGGGTTCAAAACAAACTCAGAAAACAGATATCCATTAATCACTGAGAATACTGGAGAAGAGACTGGTACAGCTACAGAAACAAATCACAAATACTAAATTATTAAAATCAAACTCAGTATGAATACAGCAGTACAATGAAAGGAACACGAAGTCTAGATCCTGTGAGGCCTATTACAAGATCTCCCAGGATTTGGAAGGAAGGACTGTATCAGGTGGGCATTATACAATGAGTGAGCAGCTCTCTTGGAAAAGCAGGTGTAGGAGGTTACACAAAATGCATCCATTTAACCATGTTATACATGGGCTTAACTAAGATTTGGCCTTGATTGGACATCACTCATAAGAGTTGCGTTAGGAAGCTGGAATACCATTTGAAAGCAAGCACAAGCTGTGTGTGTTGATAAGCTAATGCAGTATTTTCATTCTACAAATCCAGATTTCAATCCAATTCCAACTCACTTTTTCTCTAATGAAGAAGGGATTCTGTCTTCATGCTGGCTCAGACCTCCTCAGACTGCCAAATACGAAGGATGAGACTAAGCAGATAACTATTCCTGTAAACAAAATGAAAGCAAGACTCATTATAGGTTTCCTACTGGACCTGAGTAACCAGAAAGTTAATTATTAAACACCACACCTAGGCTGATCCCAATTAACTGGTTTAAACTCAGTCATGACCTGCAGAGACTAATTTATAGATTGGTTAAAGCAATTCTAAAGAATCAGTTGCCACACAAGGGGTCAATCTGATGACGTAGAAGAACCAGACCCAAGAAACATCATACCAACACCAAAACATCTATAAATACTCTTATTGCAGTCTAAGACTTAGGATGGGGAAGGAAAAAAAACCCCTTTGTGTAGAGGGCATAATAGAGGGAAAGGGTGAGGCAGGTAGATAAAGGAACAAACTGAAGAATGTAGCCAGTCTATTTCCTCCCTTACCACAGAATAGTTACCCAACACACAAGTCTCAATTGCACACTATTATTAAGTATCCAAAATTGTTTAAAATACAAATTTGTCCTATCAATTGACTGGCAATTCTCATTCAACATACTGCAACTCTCTTGGCTAACCAAAACACCCAGAGTCTAGCAAACAAAAACTCAAAAGAGAAGTCACACAGCAGGATAATTCAAAACTAGACACATCAAACTAAAACCTTGCTTATACCTGTCTCCAGTTAAGAAATGCTTTTTGCATTAGTGCTTTCTTCACTGAAATACCTAAATGTCCACTTAAATTTGCCAGCCCTGTTCCTATTAGCTCCCTTCTGTGGACTCCAGCACATAGCATAGTTTTTTTTCCAGCAGCTCAGCTCTGATCTATTCACCAGCTCAAGTGCCTGCATGAATGAGGAAATATCACATAGCCAGGACAGAGGGGAAGGCAGGACTATCCTTTTCAGCAGTGATCCATATGTATGCTGCATGAAAGCAGATGAGCAATCAGGAACATATAAAGCTCTCTCATAAAGCTTGGGTTCTAACATTGCTTATTGAACAGTCTGCAGAGCACTTCACTCCCACCCATGCATTATAAAACTGTGTCAGTCTAAGGAATGTGCTGAGAAGGCAACTGGACTTCCTACTGCTTCCCCTCCACCATTCCTCATAAATGTCCATGCCTATGTATAATGGAAAAAAGGAACAAGATCATGCTAGGGTCTCTGTACCTGTAAGAAGAGCAGTGAAAAAATACATACACACAAAAATGCAAGGTCAACTTTTTACTAAAGGTGACTTCATACAGAAGATTTTTCAGAAACTTGAGGGAAAAACAGTTTCTCTACTCCATAAAGGTTTGCCAAAACACCTCCTATGAGGACACTGTGCTAGAGTGTTATGGTTTATGTTATGGTTATCTGTTTCTTTTGGTCAAGGGTTTTTCCCCTAGTTCAAAAAATTAAGTTTTTTAATAATTAAATATAAGAAAAATAATAATTGAGAACTCTATTATATAGAGTTTTCTGAGATACTACCATTTCCTAGTTAGGACCAGAAGAAAGTTGAACAGTTTTCAGAAAAGAGAAGGAAGCAGCACAACATCAGTGCACCTACCAACTGTCACTAACAGAACTGCCAAGAGAAGTTTCACTTGTGCTACCATGGACAACCAAAAAGAGGCTGGCCCCATACATGAGCTCAACAATGAGCTTGAGAATAACTTCTACCTGAGCAGAAGCTGGTGTAGTTTGAACAGGTAATGCTTTCAATCAAAAGCCAGAGCTGTATACAAGGGGTGGTGAAGTATCTGTAAAATGGTCTCTTACCTGCCCTAGTTTCTAAAGCTTTAAAGCCAGCAGTTGCCACTGCAAACAAATCCCACCCCACATTTGGGATGGGGAATTAAAACACAACACCTGACACCAAGACTGGGAAAGGAGATTGTTACTCAGGTTGGAAAGCAGCTGGTTGCAAAAAATGACCTCAACAAATACTGAAATACTACTTACCAAACTAAACAGCACAGCACAGTACATACTGTGTTACAGAAAAGCTTTCATAAATATCATGAGATTAGGTTTTCAGCTGCACTTACTCTCTGTGCCTCTTAAAAAGCTAGATGCTTTCAGACATAATTCCTAGAGAGGCTGAGTATCTGCAGCTTTGAAAGCCTCCAAGAATGAGCTCACTGCCTCCTAACATGAGGCCTCAGGTTATTATGAAGTAAAGAATATTAAAAGACTCAGTGGAGCAAGGCCACCTCTGCTCTTTGACAGCTCTGCCAACACTTACTGTGGCACAGCTAAGATGAGGGAATGTAGCACTTTCACATATTGGGAGCTTTATAAACTTCAGGTCTTGGTCTGACCCCCAACTGTACCCCACTCCAGAGACAGCAGAACCCTCTGATGTACTGGTGATACAGGATCATCATCCAGCCACTGAGCAGCTTGAAGCTTCTGACATTTTTTCAGAATTACATCTTTGCCACTGTCTTCAAGCTCCTTGTTATTTTAGATTCTTCACAGAGGAGAAGCTGAATCACATAGTGTCTCCTCTCACAGAGAAATAGCACAACAGTGACTGTGAAGTGCAGGTGCACATCTTAATGCCCAAAAAGCATGAGCAGGTAAGTTGGTAAAAGCCACAAAACTCCAAGCAAGTTCCAACTGATCAGTTTATACAGTGTGCTAATGCCCTCAGGACTGATTAGTAAGAGTAACTTACTACATTAAAGAGGAAAATATATTAAAATCCAATAAATCAAGTAGCAAAGAAAAAAAAAAAATCAAACATTATCAGACTACCTTCTACTAAATAAAGTTAGCCAAAAAAGGCTACTTAGGAGAGTCACCATTTTTAATTTTGCTTTGTTTCAATTTAAGAATACTCTTCAGGTCCCTGGGAAAACACAAAATGGCACACAAAGAAGGGAAGAAACAATGAAGTCCTCAAACAACATTTTTATGACAGGATATATTATAGTCCCAACAATTTAATTATTCACTGTGTCCAGAAGTTATCTTTCCTCTGGCTCAAACAAGGAACAACATGAAGCTCCACTTCATTACATGATCAAGTCCTTCCCCACCAAGAGGCCAGACACTGATTTAGACCATTCTAACACTACAGATTTCTTTTTGCTGAGATGCTGCTGGCATCTCTGCTGGCAAAAAAACTTACATAATTATACTGATCAAATCAGTGTTCCCACTTTAACTCATGTAGCTGATGTGCAGGGATTTTCAAACAAAGCTAACTGCTTTTGTATTTACAGGGAAAAGGGAGCTCTGGTATCAGCTAAAGCCTTCAGCAAGGCTCACAAGGCAGAAGAGATCCACTCTCCTTCCCCAGGACATAGCTGCTTCTCTTAGCCTGCTCCAAAGAGAAAGGCAGGCTGGTTTGTTTATTTTTTTACTTTAAAACACTGAAGCAACTTTTCAGAGGAACAAAATTAGCAGAAGCATCTTGTTCTGAAAGCAAGCTAACCAAAAGCAGAATCTATTAACAGTTTAGAAGTGTAGAAATAACAGTTTCATGCATCCAACCACAAAAAGGAGCAGAGAGGAACAGTACTCCAACTTAAAGCTGAAGATCAAACAGCAGCACTTCCCCTGCCTGTATTCTTCTGTATTATGAAACATGGTGTATTTAAATGTACATCTAGCAAAAAAAAAGGTCTCCATCTGACAGCTGTAATTGCTTACTAACAGATGGATAATGTTGCTGTGACATTTATATATACACACACAAGATGGACAAACAGCTTTTCAAGACAAACTGCCTATGATTAACCCTAATTTGACACATTTGAGAAGTGGACTCCCTTGTACATCACTACCTCAAGTTCTCTTCCAATTAGCCATGAGAAAAGAGCATACTTCTTAGAAAACAGAAGTTCATTTGTACACAAAGAAGCTTTCTAATTAAAGCTGTGAAAGGAAAACCTGTTAAAAATCACACATCTGGGTTATCACCTTAATGGCTGTGATAAAATATGCCCTTGCCTGAATTCAGATAGCTGCAGTTGATTTTGTTCTGTGAAACTACAGAAAGATGCCCCAAGATGAATCTAAGTCAACTGTTCACAGCAGGAAACAAAGCAATGGTTTGGTTTTGCTGTTTCCAAACAAAACATTTATAAACACTGCCACTCTAATCCCAGTATCTTCTTAAAGCTCACATGAGCTGTACCAAGAGATTCAAACACAAATTTTGCCAGCATTTAAATACAGCCAGGAGGAAGGTCTAGACTCTAGAAGATAACAGAGCTGAAATCAAAAAGGCCACTTTGTTTCTTCCAAACTTGTAAACACCCTGAAAACCTCCTCAACAATTTCTTCTATGAAGGACACTGCTGTTTAACTGGCTCAAAATCACTTTTGTTATCTGGGTCCAAGAATCCTTGTAAAGTATCACAGTGGCAATACACTTCAACAAAAACAACCTACATATTTAAATACTCTTTTTGAAATGTATTGCCAAGCCTTAAGAATTGATTTTCACATTAAATTTGTCTTGCCTAATTCTCTAAGCTGGGGTTTTACAGATATTTTCTTCTTTTAACTTCCTAAACCTTCCACCTTCAACTATTCCCTTATTCTGGCATGACTGCTTTCCCAAGGACTCAGCATAAGCCTCAACAGATGGGTAGATTTAAAGCCTAAAACGTGAACCCAGGCCTCTAGAGTTTGTAGGGAGCTAACAATAAGTTCTGTTATCATCTCTGCAAATTAGTTTTCTAAAACAATTAAGAACATTGACCTTGCCAATGGGACAGCCAAAACAGATCAGTGCTGAATGTGGGAGCCTTGCAGTAAGGGCAATAACCATGGTATTAACAGCAAAGAATGGCAAGATTACTGCAAAGTCACAAACATAGAAGCATTTTCTGTATTAGCCTGAATACACTGAAACAAGGAATTAAGCAAGCACACTTTGCTTTGGTTGTCAAGAGAGTTTTCCTTCAGTTTTGATAGTCTAGGCTGTCAACAATACTCTGTTACTGCAGATTCTGAGGTATGGCCTCCTTCATGACATACAACTGTTCATCTACTCTTCTTATAACCCAACAGTTAGTTAAAACCCAGAAGTCTTGATCTTTCACAAAGAAACCTGCTGCAAGAAATGCAGTCCTCTTAGCCAAACAAATTCTGAGAAACTACACAGTAACTACTGCAAACATTCAAAAAGCTTGTTCACTGGGTGAATTCTGACAGGCTTCATCTATGCACAACTAAGAAATATTCATTTCATTTCATTTATGGATTTGTACCTCATTTCAGAGCATCTTAAGTCTACTTGTTAGGTATTTATGGCATTCAGAAAAATGACACTGATTTTGCTTCAGCTCTCTCTTCAATATTCTCTTCACACTTCCAACCCAACTGCTACCATTTCAACTAAACCTTAAAGCCTGACTTTTCATAAGCAGGAGAATTTATATGCAGTTTTAATGCAAGAAGATGCCTAATTTTGCAAACATTCTATGCAGTAAGAAGTTAAACAAGCTGAAAAGTCATCACAGAACTGAACATTCACTCTGCCTACTGTCTTTTATTTTGATGTTTAACCCTTGAAGCTGTTTTGTGCTCTTAACCACTACAGTTGGTCCTGCTGCATGACTTGCAAAGTACAAGTCTCCATTCTATTTGTTCCTCATCTGCAATGGGTCAAACTGCATACAGCTCTCTTAAATTTGTAACTACAACCTAGGAAAATCTCAGCTGCTGCAAAGAACCTATAAAAAGCAATAGCAGTGGTTTGCAGTTCAGACCTCTGACTTCAGGAGTTAAAATTTTTCAGGGGTTTGGGTTTGTTTTCAACTGAATTAAAAGGGAACAAGTATTTAGAGGAGATGTGACTGCACATTAGGATGGACTAAATACAACTGCTTACTCAGAAACCAATACCATTTGGGATGATGAGAGTAAGCTGATCAACAGTTACATAATACACAGCATCTCCCACACAACACTAATCAAAAAGCAAGCAAAGTGACTCAAAATAATGAGCTATGAGAGAAAATTCACATAAATCCAGCCAGGGATATTTAATGAATCTGCTCATCATGAACAGTCAGCAGCAGATGAACACTGACTCAAGATAAGATGTACAAGACAGTCAGGAACACAAGTAAGGAAACAAAAGTGACATCTGAACATTTCTGTTGAGACATTTGAACTGGACAAAGGACAGGGTGTAAACAAGTGATTCTTTACAAAAAGTAAGGTCAAATACTATAAAATAATTTATCTGTGTTTAGACTATATGCCTAAAACAGGAGACTCATTTCTGTTTAGATCTCAGCCATCCTCACACACCATGAAGAAAACCAGATGTCATGCCCTGAATAAAAACACACTGTGGAGTCAGGCAACAAAACTTAAACACACTTAAACCTGTCCAACAACCAAGAAACATTCTATTAAGACTTTTATGTCTGACACTGAATTCTAGCCATTATCCTCTGGACCTCCTTGGTACTGGCTGACCATAAATTAGATGATGGCTACATGCAGACTGTGTCACCATTTGGTGGAGAAAAACCACCTGCCTCCAAATGGAACAAGGAAACACACACTCAGCATCAGCTTTGTGTAGTTTCCTCCTAATTGATGGCAAGCCACTTTCATATACAGTAAAAGGCTGCCTTTGGTACACACATTTGCAATTGGGCTATAGCTAAGACTAGCAAGACATGTAAGCTACACTCATTTTATCCAGCTCTTCTGAAGACACTGGCTAGACAGAAAATCAAATAAGGGGGGAAAAAAAGGAAATGAAAAGGAAGAAAGAGAAATAAAAATGCTATTCTCACAGCATACAAAAATTACCATTGTGTATGTCACTGCTTGACAAACTGGTAGCAAATATCACAGGGAAAATAAATTCAAACTCTTAGACAAGCAGTAACATCTGATCTTTGGGGGTTTTTTAAGTCACTACTCTTTAAACTTTATTAGTAGTAATCTGTATTTTGCCTGTAACACATAAGCAACAGCTCCAAGTTAATCACTGCAAGGAACTCTGAACTGCTAGAAAGTTTCAGAGTAGCAGCTCTAAAACAGGAAACCTTCTGCTTTTGGTGGGTGGGAAGAACTTTCTGCTCAAGGCAACACTGAACAACCTTCTTTAAATAAACCATTCAAAAGCCAGGAGGTGACAATTATTTTTATCCCTGCCAAGCCAAACAATAATGCAGAGGTCACAAAAATGTAAATAGCCCAGCAGAGCATCCCAACCCTTAGAAAGATAAAAGTTAGCTTCTCAACAAGTAAACAGTAGGGGGAAGCCTCAGTAGCCAAAGCCTAAACTCACAGCCAGCCCATAAATGACATAACTGACAAGCAGCCATTGTTAAGACACCTAGAACAAAGCACTCCTGGCCTACCATGGAGTAAGAACTAACAAAATGAGAAGGTCTAGCACAACAACAAGGGTTTCACAGAATGCTTTAGGTTGGAAGGGACCATAAGAGGTCATTTAGCCCAACCTCCCTGATCTAGCAGGGTCCTCTAGAGCACATTACTCAGGATTGTGTCCAGACAGTTTTTGAATCTGTCCAGAGAAGGAGACTCCACAACCTCTCTGGACAGCCTGGGCCAGTGCTCTGGCACCCTCACAGAAACAAAGTAGTTCCTCATCTTTAGGTTGAGCTTCCTGTGTTCCAGTTCCTTCCCCTTGCCTTCCATCCTACTGTTTGGCACCATGGAGAAGAGCCTAGCTCCATCCTCTTGACACCCTCCCTTCAGCCACTCCTATGCACTCATAAGGTCTCCTCTCAGCCTTCTCCAGGCTAAACAAGCCCAGCTCCCTCAGCCTTTCCTCAGAGGGGAGATGCTCCAGCCCTCACCATCTTTGGAGCTCTCCCTTGGACTTGCTCCAGGAGCTCCCTGTCTCTCTTGTAGTGAGGAGCCCAGAACTGAACACAGTACTTCAGGTGTGGCCTCTCCAGAGCTCAGGAGAGGAGCAGGATCACCTCCCTCAACCTGCTGGCCATGCTCTTGCCAATGCAGCCCAGGAGACCACTGGCCTTCTTGACAACAAGAACACATTGTCTCCTTATGCACAACTTGTCTTCTCTGCAGAGCTGCTTTCCAGCAGGTCTGCCTCCAGCCTGTATTGGTGCACTGAAGTTATTCCTTCCCAGGTGCAGGATCCTGTACTTGCCTTTGTTGAATTTCAGAAGGTTCCTCTCTGCCCACCTCTCCAGCACCATCAAATACACACTCAACACTTCCTGAAACTGCAGAAGACTTAATAGCCAGACCTGCAGACTGAAGCTGTTTCAGGGGAGCATCCAGACAGCAGCAACTAGTAAATATGCCAGCTGTCTCTACTGAATCCCTGCTTAGATCCTAGAAAGATGAATGGAGACAGCAGTTACACTTTCAAGCCCATTAGCCTGAAAGAAGTGCAAGTCAACACTTACCCAGTGCACTTACAGTCTTTATGACCAAAAGAAATAGGATTTTCTCTTAAACTAGCAATCACCTTCACAAAGCAAATTTCCTATTTCTTACTGGAATTATCCACATTTATGACAGTCATTTTTCTTCCCAGATAATCAACTGACTATACACCAAGAGCCTCACAGTCTCCAAATCAATGAGGCTACCAAAGTGCATGCAGCTTCAAAGCCACTAATACATGACTTAATCATAAGAGTTCTAATCTACTGAAAAGAAAACATCAGTCAAGTTTCTTCTTCTGTCCAGAGTCAGGTAAACCATGGTTCTGACAATTTTCTTCAGGTCAAGACAGCTAAGTTCTGAATATCCAGAAAACAGCAGAACACCAATGTAACTTACAGAAGTTTCCAAACCTCTGTATACTCTCCAGTAACTCAACTTGTTCTGTTTCATCAAAAACAGCTACTCAAGACTAGCTGCTAAATCAAACTGAACTCCAAGAACCATATGGAGGATTTTTAAGCCTGTTTACAAAAATAACAGCAAACATAACCCAAATAAAACATCACCTTGTAGTGGCTTCTGGCATGGTGGGAGGAAGGAGTAGAAAAAGGGGAAGGGGGGGGAGGAAAGGCAGCAAGACTGCAGCCTCCTCACTCACAAGTGACAGTTTCAGAAAGAAGTCCTATTTACACTTCCCAAAATAGACCCAGGTCCACTCTCCCAGTCCCTCCCATCCTCTGGACAGCAGGCTGCATGTCTGGTATTCATTTTATACCTAGCTCTCAGTATGTCAAGTATTTTCAGCTGGATTCTGAATTCAACTTTAAAGACAGATGTAAATTCCATGCTTTTTCCAGCATTTGTCTCACAAGTACCTAGCTCTCAGTAATTTCAAATGCACATGTGAATAGGAGTAAAAGCAGCAGCAGGAAAACAAAATGCACCTTGCTAGCAATTAAAACCACCAAAAAATAATGATGCAATAGTATCCTTGTTTTAAGAACAAGCAGAACAGATTCTATCAGGATACATTCAAACAACCCAAGGGAAAAATGCCAACTTAGTTTTTATCTGCTGTACAGTACAAGATGCAAAAGGACTGCAAACTTGGCTGCTTTGCAAGCAAGATGTTCTGCACATACCAGTCACCACCACTCCTTCCAAGGCACTGCACTCCCATGTTCCTTGAAAAAAAGACAAACAAAAAAAAGCCCACAACATTCTCTCTGCTTTCTAGAACCAAGGTCTCCCCATCAGCCTCCTCTTGAAGCAAGGTCCTTCTTGAAACAGCACTACACTCACTCCCTACTCCTTCACACCTCTCCTCTCTCTGGTCTTCACCAAAATGACTTTACACATAAATGGGACAGCAGCAAAAGGAAAACAAATAAGGTGTTTTGGAAAATGGCAGGTGGATACAACTCCAGTTGGGCTACAGAGCTCCTGAAAACCTGCCCATGCTCCAGAAGGAGGAGACATGAAATCATCTGCATTATTACAGACCAACAGGTTCTCAGAATTTATATTGAATGAACTACAGTTGTTCTTTTAAAGCATGTCAGCTCTTAGACACCAAAGAGGTAACAGTCCTATCATTCATCTTGTATTTCAAGGAAGCTCCAAGAGAACTAACTACATGCTGATGAGAAGCTGTGCTTCAGCACCTGATGATGCAAAATGAAGCCAGTCACAAAATCAATCTGATTCTGAGCAAGTTAAAGCAATGGCAGCATGGCAAGAAGTGCTATCAAAAAAAGTACCAGGAAAGTGGCTGAATTCCTAATGTTCTAGATCTTAATCAGAAGTTTTCTTTTTAAGGGATAATAGCTGTCATTCAACTGACATTCCAAAGTTATAGCTATCTGTTAGTTAACTGATTTTACCAAGCTATGCTATTTGACAAGTGGCTATTTGACTCTTCTTTTCAACTTTGCCTCATTTCCCTCTTCAGATGTAGTACCACTTGAAAAAAGAAAAAAATCAGAACTCTGCTACAACCAAGCCAGCCATTTTCAGATGCCAAACTAAAGTTTAGTTCCATTTTAGTAGCAGGAGACTGGGGATCACAATTCATGCAGTTAAAATGAGGATTATTTGTTGACATAAATTTTGAACAGCTCAAAATAACCCAGTCTTCAAATTTTGGGGGGGGGGAGGAAGGGGCAGGAGATTACTAACAGAACAGGCAGAAGCAGTTCTCTGCTGCAATTAGGAGGTATTGAGCTAAACCTCTGCACAGTTTCAACCCAGGGTGAAACTGATATGGCCAAGAGAAGCTGGAAAGAGAAACATTAACACCTAAATTAATCCCACATGAAGGAGCCAGTAAATCTCCCATTAAAATGGCTGAGAGAACATTTGATTATTTGATTGACTGTAGTAAAAATAACCTCCCCTACAACCAGTGAAGTATTTTCTACTTACAACTCTGACTTACAGAGCCATCCTACAAATAACACCAAAGATGGAAGGGATTTCCCATCCCCAAGGAACTTCCATATTGACTGACATAAAAAGAGTGGCTATATACAAGGCTAAGCAAGACTGAAAATGTTGCCTTGACCCATTCTGCATTTTAAGTAGTCTCCCAGTTAAGTCATGCTTCTGTGATGAACCCCATTGATGCTCTAATGTCACTCAGCATTCCAAGCAAATTAATATTTCTAATTATACTTCTGAGAAAATGCTAATGGACACAACTCTACAATAACAGATTATGGCCTCATCAGTCATCCCCATCTTCCTGTCCTTACTTCAGCAGTGTAAGTAAAGACAGTCACTTCTTTTTCCCTTCCAAAGAATTACACACCATAGTTAAGAGTCTCACAAATCCTACAAAATGCAACACATCCAAAGGCATTAATTCTCTTTTCATGCTGTGACAGGCTGAAATCAGAAGTGATCCTCTACATATGACATGCTAGACTCCACATGCTGAGACACCAATTCAACTTGGCTGTTAGAAGGCAGCAAATAAGAGTTCCAGAACACCTCCTGCTGCTTTTACCTGTTTCCCTGTCTCTTGAGTAACCACTGAAAAATGGGGGGGAAAATAAATAAAGCACTGTCACAAGGTTCTGCTCACACCAGGATGAGCTTTAACACAGTAGTGTTAGAGAGGAGGAAGTTAAGGTATTAACACAGAAGACATCTCACCTTTTAAGTTTTGCATCAAACGTCTGTTAAACTCACATGCCAGTTCCACCACCTACAACACAGCAGGTAGCTAGCAAGCAGAGACTGTTCAAGCACAGCCCAACATCTGTCAAACAATACTTGTTTATAACACCGACTCCCAAGAATTCTAGAAAAAGTTGTCATCATTGTCATTCCTGAAAGCCACCATGGCAACCAAAAGTTCTCAGCAGCCCTGCTGTGCCTGCCATGCAGGAGACCCAGATTCATTTTCTCCCATCACTTCTCCCACCCACTGCTCTGAAGAGAGTGGTGACTACTGTAGGGATAGAGCACTCCAGATCTGGGCTGCCTTCTGTCACTGCAAAGGAAGGACTCACAGACATATCCGTGACCTCCGCAAAGAAGTTTACCTTATCCTGGCTAGAAGGTGCCGCAGTGTAGGACTGTGAAGGCAGTCAGAAAGGCGCTGGAAGCCTGGATTACCAAAGGCTGCCTCACTCCTCAATCGAACTTTCCTAATTTTATTTTTGTTTGAGCTTCACAAAAACAAGCTCGATTTCTGACACGTTTGATCAGAAAATAAAGTACAGCGTGGGAAGTATCGACAATGCGCGATAACTGTACTATGGGCAGTATCATGAAGTTCTGCTATCCAGAATTCACAGGCACAAGCAAGTGGTTCCCATCACCTCATTCTACCACAGCACAGACAAAACCAGGCACATCCAGAAGGAAAAAAAACAAGAGGGGGAGAAAGAAGTGGGAGGCAGCAGAGGCATGATCTCACCCCAGCACACCGAGGTACTGCAGCCCAGCATTTGGAGAAGCAACCACAAGAGGGAAAGAAAAAAAATCAGAGTTTCCTGCCTTTGTACCGAGACTCTCGTTGCTGTAACACGGCTTTCCAAACGCCGTGGTACACACACGGCGCTGCCGGGACGAGACGAGGGAGGAAAGGAAGGAGAAACGCCGCATCCCGCAGGCTGTGCTCATCGTCGAAGCAAACCCTCCCCTTCCACGCGGGACGGTGACCCCGAGCCGGCCACGGAGGAGCCTCGGCGGGGCCACGGAGCAGCCTCAACGGGGCCGACTCCCCACAACGCCCCTCGGCTCGGCTGCCCCCGGCCCCACACCGGCCCGTCGCTAGGCGAATGCCGGTGGGTGACGGGCCGGGGAGCCGCCGCGGGCTGGCTCGGCTCTCCCCCGCCGTCGGGCCGATCCCCCTTNTCCCCGCTCTTCAACCTCCTCTAATGGCGGCGGCTGGAGCGGCCCAAAGCAAAATAAACCCCCCTCCGAACAGAGCCCGCACGTCACCCGGCCTGCCGCCCTCCCCACCGCCCATTGGTGGAGCCAGCCACATCCCCTCTGCCAATCGGCGCTCGCCTCTTTNTCGGCTCTCCCCCGCCGTCGGGCCGATCCCCCTTCCTCCCCTAGCACTGCCCGCGGAGGGCAAAGGGGCTTTACCTCGCCGCCAGGAGCCGTCCCTCAGGCACACAAGCTCGGTGTTGGAAGCCGCCTGCGCCCCTCGCCGCCGCCGCCGCCCCCCCCCTCCCCCGGCCCNCGGGGGGGTGTCGGGGTTTGCCTCAGGGTGGCTCCCACGGATCTAAGGCCTCGGTCGCAGTGGGAGGTCATCCCCTTCCCCTGCCCGCAATTCTCCGGCTGCTACCCCGCGACATTGCCCTTACACACTGCCCGGTCCCTTTGAGGCCATCCCCAGCGGCCTCCCCGCCTCGGCTGTCCATTGCCCTAGCCAGGCCCTTCCGTGAGGCGAACCTGTGACCACCGAGGAATCCACCTCGGTCAGCAGCGTCTGAGTGGAAACGAGACTGTTCACTTAGCTTGACATCCCCGAGTGCCTGGGGAGGGTCAGATTAGGTGTTAGGAAAAATTTCTTCACCGAGAGGGTTATCAGGCGTTGGAACAGCCTGCCGAGTGAGGTGGTGGGATCACTATCCCTGGAAGTGGTCAAAACGCATCTAGATGTCGTGCTTGGTAGGGCATGAGTAAGTAGTGGTCATGGTAGTCGTGAGTGGACAGTTGGACTCGATGATCTCAGAGGTGTTTTCCACCCATTATGATTTTATGACTCTATGACATAAACTTCTCTACCCCTTGTGATGGCACCTGGCCTGGCAGCAGCCATCAAAAACACCACTTCTGTGGCACCTGGTCCTTCCAGTGTCCTGATGGGAAACATCTGCATGTGCCAATGGAGTCTTGTGTCTAGGCTGTAGAGCTCCCAGCCTTGGGTAGATTCTCATTCATTCCTCAAGTTCTTCCATAGGAAAATAGTTCCCTGAGTGCTGCTGAGAAATAAACTTATCAAAATTTCCTCCATAGGTCAATTCCAGGTGTTCTTAACTCGAGTATTTGGGGTTGGAGCTCAGGATGTCCATCTTGGCCTGAAGGACTCTTCAGCCAAGTAGCAGTCATGCAGTGCAGAGCTCATTTGTCTTCTGATGGTAAAAGGCCAGTAACAACTGCTCTGCCAGTCCTTGGGTTCAGTCCTGGTGCTGGCTATGCAATCATTTTTTTTTCCTGCTTTCTACTCAAAAACTGCAAGTCTACACCTTCCTTAAGCTGCTCTTGTAGGCTCACTGACAGAAAAAGCTATTTGCCCACATCCCCACTTTTCCTTCATGAGTCTGACATCATTTGATACCTGACTTTTTTCCCCACCTCAGTTCATACTTTTTATTTCAGGCTTTCTTAGATGTTCTAGCACTTTTTGCTTCCATGGTTTCATTCCCTGTTCCTGGCCAAAGGGACTCTGTTAGCTAATGCCTGAGGCTAGGTGTTGGACTGGAAAAGTTGTCCTCTTCTGACCAGCTGGATCCATCCCTTCTCACTCCACCAGGGTAAAAGAAAAGTACCTGAGATGTCCAAGCAGAGCAGCAATGCCTTATGCAGGAGAAAATCCCTTTGTTCAGCAGCCAAACAACCAGAGCCTGAGTCAGGACAAGTAAAATGTAATTGCTTATGGAGACTGACATAGAAATTTGTCTCCATTTGCAATTAAAGCAGTTCCCTATAAAAATCAAAACCTGTTGGAGGGGAAAATAATGTGATTTGTTCCTCCCAGACTCATTATTTACTAAATTCTCTCTCTGACTTCACTGAACAAGTTGGGCCCTGGTCCACATTTTGGGAAATGGACCTATACTTAGCTATGGAAAAGATGGGGACAACTATTTTCTTTCACATGCCCACATATAAGATCCAGATGAACTTAGATAAGTCATGTGAAAGCAATATTCCTTCTCTGAAGGAATTCAGCCATCTCTGTGCTTAGAAATAACAGAGAAAATGTATCCTTTGCTCTTATCACCCAGAAGAGGTGATGACAGAACTGTTGTGTAAGCAAACAACTAACAGGGTAGATGCTAAATGCTGCCACAACTGTACAGCAGTGGGGAATTTGCATAAATCACTGTTATAGAAGATATGAAACAGATAGGAAGGAGGAATATATCACTCCAGATTCTTCCAGACTATTTCCTAAGCCTGTCAGGAAACCATGTGATGATCAGAGAAACATATTTGAAACCAAGCATAGTGCACTGCAGCACATCAGGAGTTGTGTAATGTACTTTCAGGAGACAGGAGAGAGCTCTAATGAAGCCAGAGTGGTATCATTTCAAAGACTTTTGTGACACCAGTGGAAAAATGATGAACAACTGAAAACAATTGCAATTACAAGGCTGTAGCATTACAATTCTTTTAAACAAACCTTCTAGAACAGATTTCCATGCAATGGTTTGGGTTGGAAGACATAGCCCTTGAGGGACACCACTCATCACTGGTCTCCCTCTGGACAGAGAGCCAATGACTGCAACTCTCTGGCTGTTATCTGTCTAGCCAATTTCTTATCTACCAAACAGTCCATCCTTCCAATCCATAGCTCACTAATTTAGAGATAAGAATGTCATCTAGGACCATGCCAAAGGCCTGACAGAACTCTAGGTAGATGACACCAGTTGATCTTCCCTTGTTGACTCCAGCAGTCTGAATTCCAAGTAGTGAAACAGGTACCTGAACAGAACATGAAGGAAAACACGTGGTCAAATTGGATTGGAAGATCATTAGCAGAGCTCCTAGTTTCAAAAGCAAATCCTGGCTGCAGCTCCCAATTACTGGCCATTTTGGATGTTGGTGACATTATTCTTAAGGCCATGTCTTTGGCTGTGGCTCAAAAACCTGCTGGCATCTCCTGCCTGCTTTACCTTGGAAGAGTTTGCCATTTGTTCTAGATTTAAAGAATAAAACACAATAGGAATGACCTTTCAGCAGCTTAGAGCACTGATATTTACACATATATTTTATCCAATAATAGCTTTCAGACTTCTAATTTGGAGAGAAATCAAAATCTACACAACTTGATAACCCAGTTCTCAATAGATTTGGTGTTTGATCATCTCTTTCTTTTCTTAATGTCAGAAAGATAATTCTATTTTTGTCAGAGGTAGCAGAAGTTGTATGTGAGTACTAATTTTCTATAGTCCACCCCATATTTTAATTATATTGCAGCAGCTGAAAGGACAAATTTTAACTCCCTTGTAAGCATTTTGGAACAGCCATATTCTTTTGACAGCTTAATATTTTATTTTGGGGCTTTCCTTTGTGGAGCTGATTTCACTCATGTCTTGGAGATGATGTCCATTCACTGTGTGCAACTGCTCTCTGAAACTCAGAATAAACCCAGAGCAAAACTATGTGCCTTCATTCACATCTAAAAATACAACTTGCACACATGTCTTCCAGCTTGCTTTTTCCCCCTGCTTCTCAAACACCCTAAAATCCCTGTTCCTCTAACACCTGCTTCTCTATCCCCACTTCCCTCAGTCATCCTAGGTCTCCTCGACCTCCTCTCTGCCAGTTCCTCTAGAACACGAAAGAGCTGCTCAGGAAAGAACTGATCACAGATTTCCTTCTCAGAACTCACAGATTTGATGAAACCCAAGGGCTGCACAGTTTTGCAGAGATATTGGTGGAACCCAGCTACCAAACCCACCTGGTTCCTCCTTCTTGTCAGGCTGGAGCTGCGCCACCAGCTGCCTGTGCAGCAGCCAGTCGCACAGACTGCCTGAGGCAGGAAACCTTTGTGCCTCTGAGGTGGGAGCCTTGCTGGCAGCCAGCGAGGCAGATGGCAGGGAAGTTCCCTTCCTTTTCTGCAAAGAATTGATAAATTCAGGCTATTTCTTTGTTTCAGAAGAACCCAGAATTACAAATTGCTACTAGCTCCTGTGAAACGAGCACTTTGCACCATGCTTGCCCTCAGAAGATGCCCTGTTTCTTCTGTCCTGATGCTGACTGTTAGCACAAGGTTTCTTCCCCCAACCCTCCCTGACGTTTCTCTTCTGAATCACCCTGCTTCTACGAGACCCAAAGCTATAATTAGAAAGAAAGCATCGAAACATTTCACAGTAGCATACTTCTAGATGAGGCATACAATAGCTGGGGGACTTGGTGATGCAAAATTGTGCTGCAGGGAAGCAAAAAGAGGAATGCCAAATTATTTGATGCAGGCATGGAGTGGGTTTGTGCTGCAGCAGAACTGCCTCAGCCTGAGTGCAAAGATTACATCTAGTTAGTGATGTGTAAGTGCAGACCTTGCTCTTATGTAATTCTCTTTACCCTGGTAACTACTTGCTCTCAGACAAAGCTCTGGCTCCCATTAGGCAATTTAGCCTCAGCTTATCCAGGAGCAGCAATGGACGTGCTCACCAGATGGTTCTTGCTCACTAGCTGAACTTTGAATAGGCAGAACTCCCTACTAGCACCAGCTCCTTGAATCCTGTTCTTGCCCTTGCTTTGTTCAGGCTTCTTGTGATCAAGAAAGATTTGCAACAGAAACACTTAGCTAAAGGGTGAGGAACAGAAATGCACAGAAATCTAAAGGGAGCAGAGTTTCTGAGTTATTGAGAGCAGGATATTTTAAATGGTTGACTGATTTGTTACCATCTTTCCATCCTCTTTCTGAGTCAGCCTCAGCCTTCACACCCAGTAAATCTTACACTTGTGGCTCTTTTCCCCTTTCAGTTTGGAACAGAAAAATATCCAACTTTAGCCAGATCACTACTACCCCTATCCAGAAGAGGATGAGGTCAGGGAAGACAATATCGTCTTGAACAAATCAGCTCCTCCCTGCCACAGCTGTTGGGTGTTGTTACAGGCTGCCAGCCTGAGACCTATAAGCAAGCTTCACATGTTTGCAGCTGACCTCTGGACAGGGAAGGAAGGAAGAGTTCTGCCCTGTCATTACCACATGCTGAAAAGGAGACTCCACAATGTCTCTGGGCAGCCTGGGCCAAGGCTCTGTCAACATCACAGTAAAGACATTTTTTCCTTGTCTTAAGACAGAACTTCCTGGGTTCCAGTTTGGGCCCAGTGCCCCTTGGCCTGTCCCTGAGCACCACTGAGCAGAGTGTGGCCCTATCCTCCTGCCCCCAGCCTTTAGCTTTTGCTCAGCATTGAGCAGCTCCCCTCTGGGGCTGCTCTTCTCCAGGCTAAGCAGCCCCAGGGCTCTCAGCCTTTCCTGCTCCCAGAGATGCTCCAGTGCCCCCATCATCTTCCTAGCCTCTGCTGCACTCTCTCCAGCAGTTGCTTGTCTCTCTTGAACTGGGGAGCCCACAGGTGGACCCAGTACTCCAGATATGGTCCCACTAAGGCACAGTAGAGAGGGGAGGAGAACCTCCTTCAACCTGCTGGTCACATTCTTCTTAATGCACCCCAGGAGACCATTGGCCTTCTTGGCCACAAGGGCACATTCCTGGCTCATGGTGAACCATGAGGTCCTTCTCTTCAGAGCTGCTTTCCAGCAGGTCAACCCCTAACCTGTACTGATCTGTGGGGTTATTCCCTCCCAGATGCAGGACCCCACACTTGGCTTTGTTGAACTGACTAGTTCAAGATATATTTCAATGTCTTTCAACAACATAAAGAAAAAGGTTCAAACTGGAGGCCACTTGTACTGAAAGCTTCACCATGCACCATGTCTTTCTTGCTTTCTCTCTGGTTTCACAGGGAGCAGAGGAAGATGGTTAAGAGTAAATCCATTAGGACAGAGCTTTTGGCTGAAGGGGTTAAGCCACATGTCCAGAAGATCTTGGAAACTTTCCTCAGTTGGGCAAATGCTGAGTATGTGAAGGATTCTGTGCTGGATGGCCAACAGAAAAGCAACACAGAAGGAGCAAAGTGGGAAACTGGGATGTGATGGGGTGGCTCTAGTCCAGTGTGTGCATTCAGTTCATGGTTCTGAAGACTCTGGGAGGCTGCAGGATCTGCCTGTCCCAGATGGTGAGCACAGTGTGGCTGCTGCCACTGCTCTAAGCATGCATCAGCAGGTTTGTCACAGTGAAAGAATGCAAGGGGGGAGGACAAAGGAATCAGGAGAAAAAAGAGGGGGAGGATTAAGGAAAATGTGAAACAGTGTTAAAAGCAAAGGGGAAAAAAATAGAAAGAAAAAGAAAATAATAATAATAAAAAAGAAAGCAAAGAGCTCTTTGAATGCACTCTAAAGAAAATCATCAGGGAGGACAATGACAAGTAACAATGCAACTATAAAAGAAAACAGCAGCCTGAGTCCCTTCAGGGGCATGTAAGATATTTGTAAGGACTTGAGACAAAAATCCATGAGAAAAATGGACTAAAATCCATAAACTGATTGCTGTCTAGAAATGTCAGGCCCAAATAAGTTGGATTCTGCTGTACAATGGCCTGTGTCTCTCTTATCCTTAACAATGACAGATTTAACTGCTATCAACCACTTGGACCCCTCCAAAATGCTCCCACCAGCAGCAGCAGAAATGTTGACAGAATTGTGGGGTGAAAGTAACACTGACTGCTCCAACACCACTAAATGAGGCTGGATAAAAATACCATGTTATACAACCACTGGTTTTGATGCTTAGGTCAGGTAGCTTCCTCCTCTGAGTACTGGCTTTGGTGAGATGGTATCACCCCTCCCCAAACATCATACAGAAGTCATGGATGCTGAATTTGGTGTTTGTGGGTTTGGCTGTGAAGGTGAGAAGGAAGAACTCATGCATTTTTCTGCTTAGGTGAGCCCACTACTACTATAGAACAAGGTGGCATTATCAGGTGGCATGAATAGGTCCCAAATCTAAGCCCAGGTTAGCAGCTGGTGAAAGCAAAAAGGGAATTTTTTGTAGAGAAGGTTCTCCAGGAGTGTACAAGGTAGCAGAGAAGGGACATTCTCTGTTCAGTTTCCAGAACACAGTACATCATGCTGAGCATAATCAGTGCCAGCTAATCAGATTATTTGATGAGCCAGAGGGAGCAAAATCTATCTTTGAGTTGACGTAATCTACCGATAGACTGCTTCAGGATTCTGGCTCTGCTCACTCTGTGTCTCAGAAGCTTTCCCCTTACCTGTTCCTTGAGAGTTCTCCTTTTTCTGAGCAAATCTAAGGTTAAAGACATAAGATTCATATAAACCCCAGAAAACAAAAGAGGTGAGAGGGAGACTCCATGGGAAGGAAGCCTCCAGAGTGGTGCCAGCTGCCACACGACCGGTTCAGCAGGCTGCTGAAAGAGTATCAGTGACACCAGGGATAGTTTAATGCTATTAGTGGAGACCTTGTAAGGATGGGAATTGATGAAGCTGAGGGATACATTCCTCTGGAATTAAAATGTGGGAAGGTCTCCATGATCTCAGAGGTCTTTTCCAACCAGAATGATTCTAGGAGTCTAAGGGCAACTTTCTGGAAAGTCCTGAAGTTTGGAAATTAGATTTTTGTTTTAATTCAGGCTTTGCCTGAGCTATAAATTCTTATTACTTTAATACCATTACCCTGGTTTAGGAGTATGTTCTGCAAAAAAATCTATTCCTTCTCCCAGCATTCCTCATCACAAATAGGCAACTTCAACAACTGGATAAAAAGTAGTACTCAATCTTACTCCTCTTTTTAATCTTACAGAAAGCCATTTAGCAGGATACCTCATAATGCTATGTCTTGTTTACAGATATAAATCAGAGAAACAGAAAAATAATTCATTTTCAAAGCAGATTAGTATCCTGGGAGGGCAGTTCTTTGATTGCTTTTATTCCTGACTTTTAAAGGAATTTAGTAATTATACATTGAGCAACTATTGTTTACTTGTATCAGGCATCCCAAAAGCTGCTGTGCCTTCTTTTCCTGTATGTTATGCTAAAATGATGGGTAGAAATGGAATAAAATAATTGCACTAGAACATTGTCTAGGATCCCTGTCTCCCTCCTACTGCCCAAAGAAATGCTGAAGCAAAGCAAAGACATTTATCGAGCAGCAGGAGCTCATTAGCTTGTTGTCAGGACTCTCTCCCATTGATAGCTCTTAGGTGGCTATCTGGTAGGTAAGCAGCATTATAAATAGTCTTTCTGTAGCACACATTTGTGCCTTTCTAGAAAAAAAGATGTTTGTTGTCTCCCAAATAATCCTTGCCACCCTGAGAAATACAGATTTGGAGATTCAGAACTGTGTTGCTGCAGGATCCCAACTGCACATGAGTTTGTCTTGCCTAAGCTCTTGGAAGAGAGTCTCCACTTCCATAAGACAGCCAGCTCTGGAACTGCCCATGTCCAGGGACAGTGTTAAATTTACAGAGCTTTCACATAAAAGGACAATTTAGATTATTGTATGGGGATTGTATTCACCTGAAATTGCTTAAATGTTAGAGCAAGTTAGATCTTCCATAGAGGTCAGAGAAAGGACTGAGTATTAGAGAACTCAGAAGTATATTTAACTGAGGAACAAACTCTTGTCTCAGCAGTTGATGTCATAAGCCAGCCAGATCCATGCATAATTATGTGCCTGTACATCTCATTAGTGGCCAAGCACAACAGAAGCAGAGAGAGGGAACCATTGACTTCTGTTTGCCCAGTGCAATTCAGGGTAATCAATAAAAGCCATTTTACACTATCAGGCAAAATGTTGAGCTCCTGCTGAAATAATTGGGAATTGGTGAAGCTGCTTGGTCTCAGGAAGGTCATGTTCCTCTGCTGGAGGCTGAACCTTTACAAACATTGACTGGGAGGAGTCATCTGCTTCTCTTCCTGGATCTTGCATTGCTCTTGCAATGGCAGAGGGTTCATGTAGCCCAGTTTCCCTGAGGGACATGGGTTAGTGGTGGACTTGGCAGTGGTAGGTTAACAGTTGGACTTGATGATCTTAAAGGTCTCTTCCAACCTAAATGAGTCTATGATTTTATGATTCTTCTTGCAATGCCAGAAGTTTCTTTGTAGCCCAGTTTCCTCAAGACTTCCCACCATCCATCTCTCTGTCAAGTCAACTGCTCAAGTTAAGGACCCTGGGCAAACACCCAAGACCCAGTGAGAAAGTTCAGCTTTGGACCTTTGCCCACAAGCCATATTTGATCAGTACAGAGAATTCACATTAGGCTGAATATATTAGTAATATTTATTACCCAACTGATGCAGAAGAAGGCTGTTCAGATGAATAGGGCTGATTACTTCCATCCAATTAGAAAACTTATTTCCCAAATGGAGCAAAAAATCTGTTTGGATTAGTGCTTTCCTACCACTCTTTAGAAGAAGCAGAAGTTCTGCCATTTCATCTTGGCCCTGTTACTCTTATCTTGCCACCCTGGCTTTGAGTTTGACACTCCTTTATTCTGAGTACACTTCTTGCCTGGATAACTTAGTCTTCAAGAGGTTTCTCATTGTTCTCAGGCACTCAGTGAAGAGGTCAAGTGGAGCTGGTCTTCCCTCAGAGCACACATCTCCAAACTGTATTCATTTCTTGGCTGTCTTCCTCTCACATCAGAAAATATTCCAAATAAGGTCTTGCTGGTATATTGCTTGCAATCAAAATAGCTTCATCTTATTTAAGTTTGATAACCCCTTGAGAAAAGTCCCTTGGCCTTTGACTTCCCTCTAGAGCTGTTGACTGCCTCAGCATATGGTCCTGTTAGATCTTCTCAGTTAAACACTGTTAAATCACACTTCTGTCAACTCTCAGGGGTTTTTTTTTTCACTGTTTTTCTTGGAATATTTGCTTTCTGTCCTAGACCTCCTGCCTCTAGAGTCAAGTGATTAAGTTAGACTCTGAGGCTTTATTTTCAAAGCAGATTTCTAATCCTCAAGGCAGTGAAGAAAAGCATAAAGTAGGGACTAAATATAACCTCAGTGCAAGCTGAAGGTTCGGAAACTAGAAGTCAAGACAAAAAAAAAAAAAAAACATGAACCACAAATATTGGTTCCTAAACCTCATTATTTAAAAATCTATTTCAGCTCTTCTTGGGAATGCCAAGTTGGCTTTGCCCCAATGATTCTGACTGCCAGCTCCACAATGCAGAAGACATTTCTTTTTGTGCCAGTGCTGGAGCAATATCCCAGCTTAGGACAGGGAAATAAGCAGATTTGCTCTCACCAAGAGGTCACTCAGGCTGGGGTCCTTACACCTAGTAGTAATCACAGTCTTCCTAAAAGTTGCTATAAAAAAGAAGGGATATTAACATCTATGTTCTGGGTTACATTTGGGGTAGATATGCTCTGTTTAGCTAATTTGCTCATACAGGAGAATACCTACCTGTTCCTTTTCCTTCTGTACCATCACTTAGTGTCTTTGGACCACAAGGCTGCAGGAGTCCATCACAGAGATGGCTGTGCCTGAGTTCTGGTTACAATAGGGTTTTTTTTGCACTTGTAAGTATCATCTACAGTTTGGCACAGCTTTGGTGTTAAATGTGTACCAGATAATGTCATACAACAGGAAGGAACCTCCAGAGGTTTTCTGCTTCACCTCAAAACTGTCCCAACTTTAAAGTTAGATCCAGCTTGAAAGTCAGATCATGTTGTCCAGTTGAGTCTGAATCTCTCCAATGATGGAGATCCCATGGCTCCTCTAAGCCCTGTTCTAGGGTCTGTCTGTCTGAAACTGATTTGATTTTTTTTTTTAGTCTAAATTTGCACTGGTTGTCTCCAAAACATGCATGCTCTGCCTTTTTTCAGGGTGGTAAATCAATATGAAGTTTAATTTAGTTGCTTTCCACTGAGAGAGAATGTGACTGCAGATCAGAAAGCCCCAAGTTTGCTGAGGCTGCATGAACTGAAAGAGATTCTAGGTTAGGAAACCAAGCCATTAACATAGAACACCAAGAAAAGCTTTGACTTCTTTTTCTCCCAGCCTAATACTGGAAGGGCCATGACACAAATCATGATTTGAATTCTATTTATCATACAAGATTACAACTAGAATTCATTTAGGCCACTGTTTCTTTTCTGCTTGAATTTTCCAAGTTCTAAAATACCTAATTCTGCAAATGAATATATATTGAAAAGTTGCCAGAAACAGAACAAGGTTATTTAAGACAGCAAATAAAATGACCACAGAATTTGGAGGTTCTGTAAGTTACCCAGAAACCCTGGAACTTCCTCTCCAGAGCTCTGTGTGATCATCTCCACAGTCCAAGGCAGGGAACCCAGTGTGGCTGGTTCAGAGATGGACTCTGAAGTGGTGGAGATGCCTCATCATAACCTGAAGCTTCCCCAGAGATACAGTTGACCAAGTACAGGCCATCTCTTGGTCCTCCTGGCAAACTGGCAGCACTTGTTGTAGCTCCAAACTGTGCTGAGATTCATTAGGTCATGCAAAACTGTTTGGTTTCAACAAACTGCCATTTAGCACAACAGCTACAGTTTTGGAGACTGCCTAGTGATAAACATTTCCCATCTAACAGGAAGTATTTTGCTTATCATCTAGCAGCAATCTCTCCAGCAGCCATTTACCTTTAAGCTTTTCTGAGCTGTCCTGTCTTCTAAATGGAAGAAGAAAGCAACACACTTAGCTCATGACACTTGAAAACATCTCAGTGCATCTGAAGTAGGGTAAACAAGTTCCATCCTGGGCACTCTGGCCCCTCTGGGGAACACCAACAGTCTAGTTCTGACTACAGTCACACTGTAAAGACCTAATTGAGTCCCAAAGTTTGGAGATACAGATGCAAGCTGGTTTTTACAAGGTCACCCCTAGCAGGACAAGAGGTTTTTTTTTTTACTCTGAGCATAAAGACCTTGGGTTTTGAAAAATGCTCTTGCCTTCCATCATCATCTGTGTGCTATTTTTTGCCATCCTACTTCCATTAAATGGTTGGTAGAAGAGGCTGTAATTTATGCAGCACTCCAGACAGTTATCTCAGGGGTTACATGTAATGCAACCACCTTCATTTGAAAGGCTAGTTTGGAATAAATGGTCTCAAAAACACTTGGTTGGTTTAAAATTGAAAAGACAACAGAGCCTGTCTGGTAGGGAGGGAGAACTGAGCTACATTTGCTGGCTAATCAAAACATTCAGCAGTGAAAACAATGCCTAACAGGAGGTGAAGAAATCAAAGAAATGGGAAAAGAATATTGAAGTCAGACATTTGGATATTCTTAGACACATTCTCTCCCTCTTTTTAGGCAGGATCTTTTTAAAAGGGAAGTCCTGATCCTGTGTAATTGTCCTTAAGGGTGAATAGTAGAGAATGATGGAGATCTGCTAGGCACTAATGACCCTTCCTCGTGGTACCCATTTCCTAGGGTGCTCTGTTTTTCTCCATCACCCTGACAACACTTCCCACACCAGGGGAAATCTTTAGCTCTCATCTTCCTGGAGAGGAGCAATTTCCCTATTTTCATAACTCAAGCCTTCCTCATCCAGCAGCTGCAGGATCTGCCTGAATTGTTGAGTGTTTATTTTGTGCTGGCTCTTTTTTTCAGTCCTGATCAACTTAGTTTGGGGGAAGGATACCTACAGCATCTTCCAGAACAGCTGCTCTTTACAAATCCACTCCAGGAAATAGATTGGTCTGTTTATGCTATGAACTAGCAGAACATAGGCTTCTATATCCTGAAATAGTCTCTCATCTCCCATTAAACAAAGAGGGAACTGAATCTCTGTTCCTAACTATGGGTCACAAATGTAAGAAGGGAAAATAAACATCCAGTGTAGCTCTTACCCCAATGTGTATCCCATTATCTGGTTCCAATTCAACAGGATCCTTAGGAAAATGAGTACACCATCAGTGTTTTTCTTACACTGGACATCACTTTCTCTGCAGTGCTCACATCCTTCTTGGCTAGATGGATAAAAATCTCCCTTTAAAAAAAAAAAAAAGGAATTATTTTCTAACCTCTGACTGGCCAGGGGCCAAAGAAAGCTGTGTGATGTTTAATCTTACATATCCACAGTGCAGCATGAAAAATAAATGTACAGTGGAACTCTGAGGGGCTCAGTCAGCCACTCCTCAGCCTGATTTTCAGTGCTGAGTTACATGGAAATCTTACTCTTCAGTTAAAAAAAATATATAGAGAATCACAGAGTAGTTTGGCTTGGAAGGGACCTTTCAAGGTCACCTAGACATCTGCAACTAGAGCAGGTTGCTCAGAGCCCCAGACAACCTGACCTGCAATGGTTTACAGGAGTGGGACTTCTCCCACCTCTCTGGGCAACCTGTGCCTGTGTCTTGCTACCCTCACTGTAAAAAAATTCTTCCTTATATGTAGTTGGAATCTCCTTCTTTTACTTTCAAACCATCACTCCTTGCATTGTCACAACAGACCCTGCCAAAAAGACTGTCTCCATCTTTCTTCTAGTCTCTCTCTATATATATATGTTCTATTTTGGCACAGTGACATTGGTGGTTGTAGGTTTAGGGTTCAGAGCCTTTTTTTCCCCTGTAGGATTCTTAATGGCAGAAAGGTTCCTGAATCCTGCATTCCTCACACTCCTGTTAGCTGCAGGCAGAGCAGTAAGGACAGGGCAAACCACCCTGTGTCAATCTGGTAATAAACAGTAATCATAGACTCTTAAGCTGTCATAAGAGGATATGACCAAGCCTTGTTTGGGGAATGAGGCATTCAGCCATGTCTGGTGATTGTCTCCTGAGGTGACCTCAGAGGGAAGGGAACCCAGCCATAGTCTGTTGCCCACTCACAAACACCCTTTACCCTTCCACTGCTATTTTCCCACCTTCTTCCAGCATCTCTTCTTTACTGTCCTCACCCTGCAAAAGTTTGGAGCAGCCAGCATGGTCCTTGCTGGGGCAACCTCAGCTCTCTCCTGTTCTGGACCAAGTGATCCCAACTGGATTCATTTGATTTTATGAATCTCTGGTTTCACTCCCCCCCAGCTTGTGAGTGGGGGCAGAATTTTAACCCCTGCAAGACTTCCCACCCTTAAGGATTCTCCATGTCCACACACAGACTGCAACAACCTTCATACAAGCTGTGGAGCTTCTACAAGGTTTTACAGTGGTCATGCATGAATTGTGCTGCCCAGTCTGCCCCAGGACCAGGCTGAGCTCCTTCCATGGGTAGCAAGGAGCAGCTTCCCCATTTTTGTGCAGGGAGTCACTCTAACTATAGAGCTATTGTCTTCTCCATGCAAGCAGCCAGCATTAATCCCAGTGCTGTTAAAATCTCAACCTTCCAAGCTTTCCTCAGGACCACTGAGTGAAGAATGGCTATTCATGGAGCAAGCTCACACCCACACTGCTCTTCTGTGGTGACACTAGGCAGGTAGCAAAAGCTGCACAGTCACTGCAAATTCATATTTTGCTGACCTCCTTACCTAGGAGCCAGGCCACAGCAACCTGGAACAGGATTTGTGCTCCTGCTTCCAACTGTGACAAAGAAAGTGCCACAGCAGGACCCAAGGACAGTGAGTCATTCCAGTGATCAGTAATTAATTAGTGCCCTGCTGCTCCTCCAGGCAAGCCAAACAGATTACACATGGCAAAGTTGCCATAAACAAGTAGAAAATTCTGCTCATAAAAGAACTTGGGAAGGTTGGTCAGTCCTGAACCTGCTGGAGCCCCAAACAACAATCAATCTGCTCCCTTTTCAGCATGCTCTGGGGTGCTCAGATCCTTTAGACTTCTCTCTAATGAAAGTGGGGTTCCCAGATTAGAGAATACTCACAAATAACTATTCCTGGTGAAACAAACACTATCTCCAACCTGGATGGGTAAAGCTTTAGTATCTGACTAAACCACAACCAAGGCCATCACTTCCCAGTGGGTACTCTATGTTCCCTGGCAAAAGGCTGGCACTTCTACCTCCAACACTGAGATGAGGAGTTAATGAATGGTAATAGCTGCATTGCCATCTCTAGGTTTCTGAGAAGCCTACCTCCACATTCCATGCCAGGAGAGATCTGGGTGCATCACTGTCATCATGGTCAGGACCCTTCAAGTTTGCTGAGACCATCCTGAATGGGGCAGGCAGGAGCCTCCACACTGCCTCACCTCCCTGCACTCAGAGAACTCTGCATCTCTAAAACTATTTCAGACACACACACAGGTCCACTTTGTAGGAAAGCCACTAAGAAAAGCCAAACCTCATCTGGATTAATGCACTTCCTTACCTCTTAGTGTTCCTTGCCTTGGACAGCAAGAGCAGATGCCTGGCAGAATGCAGCCTTCCCTGAGATGCTCTCTCCACCCTACCCCAGAGGAGAAAAGCTCTCCAAAAAAGGCCACACTACTACAAACACAATATGGTTCTTCCAGCCCCCAACTTCTCAGAGAAAACCAGTCTGGAATTGGGTGGGGGGCTGGCCCAGCAGGAGGATCCTTCTCAGCATTCTGTCCTCCTCCCCAAAGCTGCTGGTAGAAGGGAGGCAAGGACAAGACACAGCAGGATGTAAATGATGCTCCCAAGAGTGTGGGCTGCCTGCCAAAGAGCACTGCCAGGTGCTTGCTGTTTAAATTGCTTAATATATTCTATTAAAGAAAGATCAATATCACATAGATGGTCTCCATCCCTGTCTTACAGCATGATCTTGTCCAGAGCACACAGCATCCCACCACGGTTGCATCCAGGCCCAGACTCCAATGGCTGGATGCATTTCACAGAATGTTAGGGCTTGGAAGGGACCTCTGGAGATCATTTAGTCCAACCTCCCTGTCAGAGCAGCAGATTCACCTGGAGTAGGTTGCACAGGATGGCATCTTTCTCCTGAAGGCAGAGCTTGCTGTTCCATGTTGCTCATTAGCCACCTTACCCCAGCCAAAGGGCTGGAGGTGTTGAGAGAGTGCAGGTATCTACTGCTTTCAAACTGACCCTCTGAGCTCCACCTGCACAAATCTACCTGATAATGGGGAAGACCCCAAACTCACCTCACCAAGTCTGTGGGAGGCTAAAGCATTTTGAGACTGATGGATAAAGCCACAGCAAAAGGACCAAACCTTGTTGTTAGTCCCTGTAAAGGCAAGGTCTATCATCCTTCCAAGTGCTGTAGGCTCAGGCCCAAACTCTAATTGCTTTATTGTTGCTGAGTTACAATGGCCTGTGATAAAATCTCCAGCTACACAGTGTACTTCCCTGGCATGGAGTCAGAGCAGCAGACACACCTTGATGCCTGAGCCATAGCTGAGCACCCCATCCATGTCCAATGCCTCAGCATCCAGGCTGTAACCACCAAGTCCCTGTTTGGAAGTAGACACATAGCACCAAGGATGGCAAAATGTGATTATTACCAACTTTTTCTGGACCTCTGGGTTAAGGAGGATGTGTTGGACTTGGTAAGGAAAGTGTAGGAGGTTTTATGGCTGACCTAGTGGGAGATGTCCCTGCCCATGGCAGGGGGGTTGCAACTGGATGATCTTCAAGGTCCCTTCCAACTCTGACAGTTCTAGGATTCTCTGCTAATAGTTTGAATTTGTCTCATTAATCCAATTCCCTGGACTTCTTTGGGAAAGAGTAAATGAATCATATGTAGACATGAAAAGTCAGCACAAGGGGAAAAAATGTGGAGGCCTGGAAGAGAAAAGCCAAAATTCATTAGAAAATATTGGATGCTTGGGGGAACCAGAAACTAAAATAATGAATATTTGTTACTAGGAGAAAAATAGCCCTCTTTTCTGTATATAGGTGGGGAACCCCATGGAAACCCCACAGAAGACTATAAATAGACTTTATAAAGATGTCTACATTGGGTAAAGCTGGAACCATGGTTTGCTGTGGAGGTTTCCATGGGTGGGCACCTCTGTGCTTCTGTTTCCTTCAGTCTAGATGCAGCTTTGCAAGGAAAGACCCAAAGAAAAAAGAAAAAAGCTAAACCAGACCTCATGGTAGGTCATCACAACCTCTGCTAAGTCAGATGTGAAATAATCTTCCCTTGTTTACCCCATTAGTTATGTGTGTGGTCAAGGCCACAAGTAATAGTTGGATATGTTCTGTGAATCCAACTGAGGAGAAGATTCACATTCAGATTTGCAGTCCAGTCACAGCCTTTAGCAGAAATGCTCAGAAATAGGCTGGAAGTTGCCCTCTGCTGAAGAGCTTAAAGGTTGGTTCTCCAGTCCAATTTACCTGATTTAAAGGTGGTTGAGACACTTGGCTAAGAAACTGAGTTTCAGGGTTTAACCCTTGACCAGACAGAGGAGACCTGGAGTAGAGCAGGGGTTTAGGGATTCTTCCAACCAGGGGTTAACCTTTGTTTCATCTGAACAAGCATTGCCCAAAAACTCATGCAGAACATGCAGAAAACAAATTTATAGGGGCAGGCTCTCTATTTTCTCCCACAAAACAGGTTGTCTTTCAGCAGTTGTTCTGTTCAGCTCTTTTGTATGACTGAATTTCCATTCCCTAATGCACATGATGTCCCAGCTTGGAATCTCCATCAGTTTGACACTTTAAAAGGATTGCTCTCCCTTAGACTTCAAAGGCTTCAGATTATAGCTTGTCAGATAAATCTCACCCCTGGTCCAAACTGCAGCTCAGGAGTTTTTCTCCCTTTGCTCTAGTGTAACCCATTTGTACAACCCTGTCCTGTCTTCCCAGAAGACAATTAAGCCAAGACAAAGGTCAAGACCTGATCCCATCTCTTCAGGATTTAATAAACCTTTCATCATTATGATCCTTTAAAAGTCATTAAGTGTTTAGTTGACCTCATTTTCAGGAAGTTTCCAGCCCAGCTGCCAATATCTGCCTTATCTAAAGTGAACATTGCTGTCACTTCTTGCTCAGTGGGTATTGATGGTGGACCATCTCAACTTCTGCTGCAAGAAACATAGTATCTGAAAAGAGTTCAAGGGGACCTTCCCTGGGTTAGGTCCTTTTTTCATTAGGAAATCTGTGGACAGGATGAAACATTCTCAAAATGATCACAGGGTGTCTGGAAAATTTAAAGCAGATTAATCCAGGATTAAAAGGCTCAGGCCACCAACACAGTCCTGCAGGGACAGAGTGGGAAGGATGGAGGACAATACCTAGACAAGTCCCTGTCCCTTCACAAAATTTGTGCCTGGCTAGAAGATATTTTGTCCATCAGACACCAGCCAATTTCCCAAGCAAGCATGATCCAGATCTGCCAGCCCCTAACCATGCATCTGCAGTGCTAGGTGACTGCACATTCCTCTTAGTTTTGGGGGTTTTGTGCAGAAGAGAGATTGGTCATGCCCACATAAATGGGCAAATAGCTTATTGATAGTGCTAGTGGTGCTCACACTTGGTCACTTCTTGGTCTTTTGCATGCTCTGGGAGAGCCTGCTGCTCAGGCTGGATCCATCCCCAGGTGTGCAGTGGCAGACAGACAGAGTCTACTTTCTTCTCAGGCAGTGCTAGGGCTCTTCACCTTCACCCATCACTCATTTTCACAGAATTGCTGGGAACTGCATGTGGTTTAAGCATCCCCCTGGCCATCAGCCATTCTGAAGTGGACAGTACCTCCAGAAGCCACCTGAGCTGAGCAGTAAGCCCAAAGACCTCAGGCAGTGGGATCTCCTTGGGAAATTGGGCTAGAAAATGACATAGCTCCCAGAAGGGCTGTAAGATAAACACCCTATAAACTAAGGAAAGATGTGGCTACAGATTCCCCCTGGCCAGCAGCCTGAATTCCTGCTGGTCCTTGTGGTACCTCTGCCACCTGCTAGAGACGTCACCAAAGCCTTCTTGCCCCCCCCAGTATCCTTCTGTTTTGCTCTCCCTTAGCAGTCTCACTTTCTCCATTGATGAACAAACCACAGTTATTTCCTGGGAGATTTTTAAGGCTTTTGCTTTGCAGAGATCAACTTTTTCCCTGTGTGAAGCCAGCTCCAGTTTGGGGTTTCCTGTAGCATGCAGAACTGATGGGATCCACCATCACCTTCCTGATGCTTGGTGTTCCTCTGCACCTGCACATTGCATCTACTTGACTCTCCCATCCTTCTGTGAGGGATTTGAATCTTCCCTTCTGTGTTTCTCTGCAGAAGCAGCCATGGGCTGGATTTCTGATCAGCCCAGTGAAGGGCAGGCAAGGTGCAAGGACTGTCCCATGGTATTTGGGAGACTCAGCCTGGATGGAGGGGATCAGTGCAGGGTCTCAGAAAGACACTGTGCCACTGTGTCTGTCAGATGCCTGGGGGTATTTGATACTGCTGAGATCACTGATAAGGAGCACATAGGCTGGGGGTGGGGTGAGGTGGGGCATCAGCTGCCAAATTGTAACCCTTGCTGTGGCAGTGACTCAGTGATGAGTTTTGGGTCATTTATTTCTCTCTCTGCTCTTACATGCATAAAGGGGAGAGATGGTTCACTGACAGAGGTCCCAAACTGAAGAAGTTTGATAGCCTCAGTGGCAGAATTAGCTTGAAGTTTGTCTAGCAAATACCTAGCAGTGGTTAGAAATGTCAGGTAGCTGCATGTGCCATAGCACACAGGGAGCTGTGTGTCCAGCTACAGCCACCCCTCCCTCACCCAGCTCCCTGCTCACTCCCACTGCATTAATCAGACCTTTTCCAACGACATTTACTAGCTCTTTCCCTGTTCAAAATCCTAAAATAATTGTCACTAGCTATTTAAAGCCCTTCACAGCCTGGCATGCCACGGGTACAAACAAAACCCTTCTGGGTCAGCCCAGCCTGGCTGTTTATAAACGGGACACACACACAAAAAGAGGGCAGTCACGTTGCCCAGATAAGCACAGAGACTCTTGCTCATCAGGAACATCCCTGGAGGTTTGTGTGGCCAAGCCCATGGGTCATGCAACTGCACTTTATAAACTGCCTAGGGCACAGACAGAACAAGCATCCCAGGCTTGGGTGATGCTCCATGTCCCTGGAGACATTAGCAGCTTAATTGGTGAAAATACTTCCCCAAACATAGCTAGAGAGCAGCAGAAGGGAAGAGGGCTTCTAAATCTTCTGGGGGTTCATAGGATGCTCTGGCACTGCTGGAGGAAAACACATCCATGTTGTTTGGTGCAGCAGATCAGCAGCACTGAGCTTGGTATCCAGAGAGGGAACATGAAAATAGGGGCATGGAAAACCTGCAAACCCTCCCTGAGTGAGCTGTGGTGACCCCCTGAGCTGTAAGGCTGCTCTAAGGTTTACTCTGGAGTTTAAGACAACATAGAACAGACTGCAAAAACTTTCTTTTTTGCAGACTGAAAAGAGAATGAGGAATACAGAGGATTTCTTGCCACAGATACTCTGCAGAGCACAAATGTCAGCAGAAAAATCTTCAAAGTGGTGGTAAGGTCACTCCTATAAATAAATCATCCTGGCCCTGAGAAGCCCTACAGAGCTTCCCATGGAAATATGCATCCTGGCAAATTGGATCTACCCTGAAAGAGGAGACAGGTAATGACTGCTCCTTTCAATACTGTAGGAACTGAGAGTTTAAAGGGGAGCAACAATAGCTCCTGCCTTTTGTCATCTCTCTGATGAATAATGCAGTGAGTTCGATAAGACAATGGGCAATGTGTTCCAACAAACTGAGATCGAATACCAGCAGCACTCCTGTTCCCAGGACTGCTTGTTCATTCAGAGGAGAAAAGCAGGGATGGATCCACAGCACAGGAGTGGGATTGGCACACTCAGGTGTGCTGGGATGCACTGGGATGTGCTGGGGTGCACAGGTGCAACACAGGGCACACTGAGCCAGGTAGGCATCTAGTGCCCATGTGCAGCTGCATGGCTTGACCTGGATCTTGAACCTTACCTAGGCACTCCTCCAAACAGCTGCTCTACAACAGCAAGCAGAAGAAGGTGCACTAAATTCCTTCCACCCAACCCTGTGGCTCACCAAGCAGGCATGAGCTGATCCCTATAGGCAATCTTTCTACCTGGCTTAAGGATGGATAAAAAGGCAGCTGCTTTGGTGGGTGCCCATCTGAGAATTTCTCTGAAAACAATAATAATCTGCTGGCAGATTGGGTACCATGCAGGAGGTGGTGTCTGAGCATCCAAACACACACATTCCATGGGACAAAGAGCCCAAGGCTCTGTGGCCTGGATTTGGCTGCATGGCCAAGGTGCTGTGCCACTGCTCCAAGTCAAACCCATCCATAGGTGAAAGGAAAGAAGTAATAGGTGGGAATCATCTGTTTAGATGCTTGAGCATTTATGCTTTGCAGAGCTTACTATAAACTATTCTGCAAGCAGAAATTTCAGTGCTGAAGAATAGTAAGAAGTGGTGCTCTAGGGGTTAGGATTTGGTGCTCTCACCACTGGGACCTGGGTTCAATTCCTGGTCAGGGAAGAATCCTGCTGTGGCAGGGGATTTGGACTAGATGATCTTTTGAGGTCCCTTCCAAGCCCTGACATTCTGTGAGAGAAGGCATCTGGGTTAGTGCAAGCATTGTGAGTCACACAGGATTTGCATGACTTGGGATCCACTTCCATGGCCATTGCACTCAAACTGCTCACTCTTCTTCTGGGAAATAATTGGATTCAAAAAGAATAAACTATTATTCTTTTGTAAAGTACTATTACTCCATTCTCATCCTAAAGCTTCTGCTGACCTTCAATAGCACTGCTCAGATCCACACATCACCTTTTAACCTCAACCTACTTTAAAATATTAATCCTTATGCAGAGCACAGCATCATTATCCCCTTTTTAGGGCAGGGGGAAGCATGGCAGGGAGAAGGGCTGAGCTGCTGGAGCTGCAGGGAGCAGGGGGTGATGCACCAAACCCCCTCACCTCAAGGCAGCATGCTAACTCTTACCTGTACTGAGCAGACAAAGTAACCTGTGGGCAATGATGTGCTGGGAAGAGCAGGAGATTAGGGTAGGAGTGAGCTCAGTGCTCAGCTCCCAGGGCAAATGCAGGAGGGTAACATCACCCCATCAGTTGAAGCTGACCAAACCCATTACAAGACAAAGGATTTTACTCTGATGTCTATCCTATTTGGGAGGAAAAACATAGAAGTGTGCCATAGTATTCACATGGTGCAGTTATTTCTGCCATTTTTTCAAGTTAACATTATAAAATAGCTACACTGGGATGCAAATCAGCCTCTGATTTTAATTAGTTTGCATTGGGGGAAAAAAAAGAAGGTCTGGGGAAGGTTTACAAGTGAGAGACAACTGCCTTGGAAGAGGGAGCATGTGCTTTAGGATTATTTTTCATGAAGGATGAGAATTGTTGGCTAACTTGAGAATAGAACAGGAAAGGTTCACTTTGGACTGGAAAGGATTTTCTCCTCAAAATTGGTTTCAACAGAAAATTTCTGATCAATAGCCAGTTTAGATTCTACAATGAGCTCAACTGATAGTGGGTGACAGACACAACCCACAGCAGTGTAGAGGTGGATGAAGCAACCTCCTCCCTAGCATCCCACATCTTATCATCAAATCCTGTGCAATTAGAGATGTTGCCAGTAGCAACACTGAACATTTCACCTGTTTGAAGGTCTCTCTCTCCTTTACTTCAGCTGCTTACTGGTCCCTGATCCTGCTGCACATGGCCCCCTGCTAAACACTCTGCACTGTCTGTCCATTCTGTTCCACCAGCAATGCAACTGGAGCTCCCAAAGGCTGGCACAGACCTTTAGAAGATGCCCAGGAACTCTATTTCATGCTATGCTTATTTGGCATCCCATTAAAGCCAAGTCTCTGCTGTCAGGATAGGAGAAGACAGTTGGACCTGTGACACAATGATCATCTAGTCCAACTGCAATGGATGGAGTGGGTCAGCTCCTTAAAAACAAGGAGCTTCAAGAATCACAGAATCATAGAATTTTTGGTTGGCAGAAAAAGAAGATTGGTTGACAAAGATTTGATTGTTAAGATTACCAGGTCCAACCATTAACACAGCACTGGCAAGTCCATCATCCCTCAGCACAACATCTCCACATCTTTCCAACCCCTCCAGGGACAGTGACTACACCACTTCCACAGGCAGCTTGTCCCAGGGCTTGACAACCCTTCTGGGGAAGACCTTGTTCCTAATGTCCAAGTTAAGCCTCACTCAACCAAACCTCACCTCCCTCCAACCTCCTTTCAGGTAGTTATAGAGGCAGAAGGTCTCTGCTGAGCCTCCTTTCCTCCAGACTAAACAACCTCAGTTCCTTCAGCTGCTTCTTATAACACTTGTGCTCTAGACCCTTCATCAACTTGGTTGCCTTTCTTTGGACATACTCCAGCAACTCTCTGGTGGGTCTTCTTTTGTAGTGAGAGGCTCAAAACTGAAAAGGCTGAGCAAAGCTTTCCCAAGGAGTTGGTAACTCATCTGGCTTTCTAGTTATGAAATCAGCAACTGAAAACAAAAGTGTAGCTATCTTTCCTCAGACATAAACCAAGCCACTTAGGGACCTTACCTTCTCCCAGCTGTAGCCAGCAGCTGAGCTTCAGTCTTTGTGCCTTCAAGTAGCTCCCATTCCCTGGTGTTCCATGTACTTATCTACTCACCCCAGCCAGTTTCACCAAGTGAAAGGTTTTCTGAAGATGTTATTAAAATGCAGAAAACAAGATGAAAACCACAGCTGGGATTTGTAGTGAATAAATGATCTTAAGAGCTTTAAACATCTTTTAAAAACCTCAGCTGTTCTATTTCCACAAACCCTCCCCAGTTTTCACCAGTGGATCCTCTCCACAACCACACTCTGTCCTCCTCCAGCCTCCTCCCCAAAAGGGAAGCCAGCCAAAGCCTTGCTGCAGACAGCAGTTGTCAAGACAGTCTCTGATTTAAATAGGGGCTTGGTCATTTAATGCTTTACAGATGGTAAACAGCACATTGCATTTCAGCAGCAGCTAAGCTGGCAGATGCTGCCCAGGGGCTGGCTGAGGCAGGCAGGCTGCCACCTCCCGTTATGTCATGCTGCACCCTCCAGAGTCAGCACCCACTGAGAACTCAGCCTGCTTCTCTTCAGGGACCTCTCCCACACATCCCAGCTCTTCAGCTTTGCATTCATAGAGTCATTAAGGCTGGAAAAGACTTTGGAGATCATCAAGTCTATCCAACCATCAACCCAACACCACCGTGCCAAGAAACCCTGTCACAACATGCCATGTCTGTAGGTTTTTTGAGCACCTGGCTATTTTAACTTCAATATTTAAACCATCTCACCATTGTAGTATTTCTCCTCATAAAATCATGAAATGATTTAGGTTGGAAAAGATCTTTAAGATCCTTGAGTCCAACTGTTAACCCAACACTGCCAAGTCACCACTAACCCATGTCCCTCAGCACCACATCTCCATGGCTTTTAAATCCCTCCAGACATGGTGACTCCATCACTGCCCTGGGCAGCCTGTTCCAATGCTTAACCAAAGTTGTTCTATTATGGATTAACTGCACCATCCATCAGGCTGGACTATGGTATAGGCTTTCAACACCAACTCCTCCTAAACACTGCTTGGTTCTCCTCAAGGCCTTATCCTTGCATAAAACATCCTGTCAGACAAAGACCAAAGGGATGATAAATGCCCTGATCTGCTCTTCCAGCATCTGCTAAAAAGTTGTGCTCAACTTTATTCTGTTTAGTGCTTTGTGGGTTCTCTTGCCTTCCCCTGAAAACCATTTCTTTTTTTTTTTTGGTGTTATTGCTATTCTGAATCCATTTGTGAAATGACAACTCTGGAAGACTTGAGTCAGTGCCTTTTCTAACCATAACTAAAAAAAGAAGAGATGAAATATCTGCAGAGAAATGTGAGGGAGCAAAAAGAGCATCAAGACAATAGCAGGTGTCAGTCTGTGGCAGTATTTCTGGAAGAGGGAAGAGCACAGAGTGTTCTTAATGATAATTTCCCCCCCC